>JAODLL010000010.1:629843-649964 GCA_026546735.1 Forbesichthys agassizii
ATATATTGTGTATATATATATATATTGTGTGTATATATATATATATTGTATGTATATATATATATATATATATATTGTATGTATATATATATATTGTATGTATATATATATATATATATATTGTATATATATTGTATATATATCATAAACAAAGACACCTAATAACTTGAATAGTAACCTAAAATGTAGTATTTGAGAAACAGGTGAGAGCATTGTATAAGTATTTGTTGAAAGGAATTAGCAAAAGGGGAGTAAAAACAGATATTCAAGTTAGGAGGTGTTCAAGTTTAGGGTCAGGTTGACCCGTGTAAAGCCCAGTTGACTCACAGACACACGTCGGCCTATCAACACCCTCATTATTTGCTGTTGGATCAAGTGAGATAGACCGACGGCCTCACTCCACCCTGCCGTGTCATGTGAAATGTCCCGTGGAACCAAGGGAGGCGAACCAAAAGTGCGCTGCCACTCGAGTGCTATCGATTTAGCTGCTTTGTTGTCACACCGCAAGACAGAGGCCCCAATTTATAGACATTTCAGGAGTGCACACACAACAGTTGCACAGCAGAGGAGCATAGCCACACATGGCACTCCTGTCACACAAAGAGCAATGCGTCGCTCCGTACCCATCTCTCTCTACTGCTGCTGCTAAAGAATGGAGGACAACCATGTCTTGCCCATACAGTAGAATACCTTTTAAAGTTAGCCGGTGCCACCAACATGGTTTCCTATTTGTAAGCCTTGGCCTTGCTGGTTTTGTTTAAAGGCAGCACAGGGAGCCAGTCATAGGGATCTGGTTTACAGATCGAGCCAGTGCCAATGCAGATGAGTGACCGTAGGTGGTTATATCTTTACAAACATCTACACTCCATCAGGTCAAATTCAAGCTAGATTGGGTTGAAACTGTTAAAAAGTCAGTATTTTTCTGAGAAGCAATTGCCCCCATCCCCAAGATAGCTGCTTTCTTACAGCTATCTTGGCAAATTATACAGTATGATTTGGTCTCGGGGATACAAAGGTAGCACACACCCAGGGAGCAATTTATCCTTTCATACAGTGTAGTGAACTTTATAGAATGCTCCGGTGTTTCCCTCAGAGTGCCCAGACGTGCACAAACTCTATCCCACGTTCCAACAAGTCCATTTTATGTTGCACGTGCACCGAAATAATCCCTGAACCCTTTTTTTGGAGGGTGGCCAGTTCCCTGCCTCTCCCCACTGGACTAGTGGGGAGGGATGCTAATAAAAATGCATGTTCCCAGCACAGAGGTACTGCCCTGCACAAGACGAGGTCATCTTTTCCAAGGTACAGCATTACGGTCTGCCTCCCAACAACCAGAGCGGTGTAGGATGGGTCTGTGTTGCCACATTG
This sequence comes from Forbesichthys agassizii, assembly GCA_026546735.1. Taxonomy (NCBI): domain Eukaryota; kingdom Metazoa; phylum Chordata; class Actinopteri; order Percopsiformes; family Amblyopsidae; genus Forbesichthys; species Forbesichthys agassizii. The sequence continues at coordinate 631,212 of JAODLL010000010.1, forward strand.
TGTTCGCTGGTCTGCGCCTCTTGCGCTTATTTGCCCTTTGCACAAACAGTGCACAAACAATGCAGGCTGTGAAATCGTACAGGAAGCAGTTGTGACTGAATGACGCCAGCCCCATGCCACCACTCAGAAAGCTAAAGATTTGATCACGCACTATACAAGAGTTGTTGTTTTATTTTTATGAATACATTTTTTTTATTCATCCTTTTCTCCCTTTCTTCAGGCTTTCTTATTCTGTTTTAGAACGGCAACAATGTTTGGTTACTGTACATTTAAGGAGATGTCAAACACCATCCGATGCACGGTCCGATGTGGTCTTGTGAGCTATGGTGATTCTTAAACTGTTAAAAGGCAGGAGACACATGCAGGAGCATGGCAGGACTAACGAGCAGCGTAGAACAAACCTACTTTGATTTGTTTGTGTATCGTTTGCGTACAAAAAAAAATGTTTAGAGAAAGTTTTTTGCAATTTGTGACAACATCCTCAGCCTCCTATAAATGTTAATATCACTTTTAACTTATCACATTTGTTTGTGCATCATCTCTGCAAACAAAAACAGTTGTGCATCATTATCTTAAGTTTTATTGAGGTTTTGTTTATGTAAACAGATTACGTAATTGTCCTCCAGTTTGTTTGTCTCGCAATGAAATCGGCTGCATCGCTCATACTGTAGGTTTAACGTGAACATTTAAACTTATTTAAACGGTTTGCGCACAAATGTTTATTTTGCGTGCACTATCGTGCAAACTATTAAAAATACTTTTATTCACATTCTTGTCATACTGTATGGGATGGCAATAATGTTACACAGTCTATTTTCCATTAACAGGCCCCCTGATACACAATACAGCTTTTTGACTATCTGGTTATCTAACAAAACAGGTTCAAATGAAGCTGTCAATGCCAGGGACTATAGAGAATGTATTCAAGCAAAAAATGTTTAATAATCTTGGAATTACCATTAAATCATTTAAATTACTAAAGAAAAAAGTTTAATAAACTTGGAATTTCTAGTGCAGAAGCACAGTCAACCTCCTGGCTGCCGAGGAGCTGGCAGGATAGGAGGTGGCACTGCAGCTATAATCAATGACAGGAAAAGCCACAGCAGCTACAGGGTCCATGCAGCTGGTGGGTCTCCTGGGAGACACCGTGGAGGACCAGACTCCTATATACTGTATAAGCCAGGACCTCAGACCAGTGCCATGCGGACATGAGAGGCACTGAGACAGAAACGTCTATGTCACAGCATCCTGAGTTCCTAAAACAGAGTATTATTATGTAGTAAATACTAGGGGTGTGCGGTATATCTAATAATTCGATGTATCGCATCACAGCTGGAGGTGTATGAAATAGCGTTAAATGTAAGGGTTAAAAAGACGCAAATGTTGGCTATAAACAATTTTGACATTTCATACACTTGCATATTACATTTTTGTGATGTTTTGATGGAGGAATTAATTTATTAAATGTAATTTAGCTGGTCTAGTTCACTCTCCAGCTTAGAGGGACAGCCTTTAAAATTGAGTTTTGAAGGGAACATCTGGAGATTTAGTAGTTCTGGGTGAAATGTCGAGCTGTGAAATGGGAATTGGGACGCAGCCAGCGTCTTTATGCGGTTTACCGTAGACTTGCTGTGTAATAGCTACTAGGCATCATGAAACCTCCACATGAAACCTACCACCACGGCGACATTCTCCGATCCAAACTCCATTCAAAGCATACATCGGGAAGGTATTGAAGCACTCATAGTAACGAGAGGGTCATGTACTGCTGACCTAGAAGGAACTGTACATGTTTTCCTGGATATGTTTAAACAGTCAATGTTAGGGAAACATGATGTGACGGGCACTAGCCGGCAAAGATGTGGTAACAATGCACGTGTAATTACGTTCCACTGCTGCTGGGGCTTTATCTTCTCCAGGCCCCATCACAGCTGCATTCCCTAAAGGTTTATTCATTAGAAACGCTGCAGATTCTTCTTCCTAGTCGCTTAACTGAGGCGGAGCATGTTTGTCTGACACTTATGTCTGTCGACGTCCATAGCAGGCCCGCCTTGTCTGGCGGTGGAGCCAGTGTCAGGTCATTAGCGCATAGTCGGTCCGCCAGCTCCTCTTCAGCTGCCAAATGTAGCCCCCCTCCGCTCCTCGACACACACACACACACACACACACACGATAACAGACAAGACAACTGTTTCTCTCTCCTCCTCCTCCTCATCTGCGTCCATCTCCACAGCTCTGGGCTGTCACTCTTGACACTTGCTCTCTCGCAGGTCATCTCTCTCCTGCCGTTCAGGACCAGACTGTAAAAAAAAAAAAGAAAAATATTGTTACGTATTGGAAACAGCTGGGGTTTGGTGTGGAGAAGCCGTCTAACTCCCCTCCACATGGGCTGAGGTGTTTCCAGACCTGGAAGGGATTCATTCCCCCAAATATCCCTCAGACAATTTCACACACATTATCCACAGTCATATTTTTTCTCGAGCCAACACACTTCTTTCTCACACGCATATGCTGTTTAACATTGCACTAAAGCTGAAAAGGAAAGAAAATATACTTTTGTCACAAGAAAGCAGAATAATTCAGCCGACGTCGACTATTTTGAAAATAATCATGAGCTCGTTTGTTAACGCCAATGACTCCCGTCTGTATCTTTATTCCAGCCGCGGCATACTTCCACTCCAACATGGCACATTAACCAGACTTGGCCCCCCGGGACTTAACTTAACTCCCTCTCGAGTTTCCCTACCCCTACCTTACCCCACCTCTCTCCCTCGGAACAAATGAAAAACAAATGCTCCATCAAAAAAAGGGGGAGGTTAGCCTGGTAGGCATGTCGGCTTAATGGTTTGAATAACCTATTTATTTTCTAAGCGCAGCGCACACGAACTCGTCTTGTCGATGTTCCTCTGCGAGGATAGGTGGTGGGAGGAGAGCTAGCAAACAGTTTACTTGCTGTCAAGCATCACGGTGGCGCTTAAATCCCATCACTGAAAGCCCCTGTCTGCACACAGGCGAGCGTTATTACTGCGGCGTGACAAGGCAGGCGTGTTCACATCGCGAGCAGGGTTTTTACATGGCAGGAATATTGCATGTGCCGCGTTCACGCCGCAAGCAAGAGGTCAGAGGGAAACATGCAAATCCAGTGTTTGTTTTAAGGGTCTTTTCCGCAAGGTGCTTTTATTTCCTCTCTAATTTTGGAGCTAATGAGAAAATGTGCCAGTGGGAGGCTTAATGAAGAGTCCTGAATCTCGGCGCTTCCCTCTAACACCCTTATTCCATTTAGATGCGCTGTGCTAATCTAACGGCATTAATTGAAGTCAGCTGCTGTTCTCAGAAGTTGTCCAATGCACTTAACGGCGGCTCTCACAATCACACTCGTAAAAGAAGATGCATGCACTACGTGTGTGTGTGTGTGTGTGTGTGTGTGTGTGTTATAGCGGAGCCTTTTGAAGCTATGAGATAAAGGTTAAATGTAGCCGGCAAAGGGATGATTAGCCGTGTGGGGTGAGGGGAAGCGCAGGTGGGATGCGAAGAGAGGAGGAGATTGGATTGCACGGCCAACGGTGAGCTCGCCGCAGACTGACAGCGGCAAGCCCTTTCCCTTGTACACGGGACCCGCTTCAGATTTGATTACTTTCCGAGCCAAACGGTCAGCTCCATGGAGGCAAGGAGCCGGCAGTCCTGGCTCTCCCGGCGTGTGAGTGTTTTCTCTGGTGCCGCCCACGCTTAGAGAAGACAACCCTACTGTCAATCACTCCTTTGAGCTCAGGGCTACGCTGTCTCCGGTGTGCTGGGTAAACGGCACTTATCAATGAAGAGATTTAGAACTAGTGGACTGCAGAGGTCAGATAAGGTTACGTATTTAAGATAGCTTAGTGATGTGCTGGAGACTATTCATCAAACATGAGTTGTACGACAGACCTAGTAGGCTGTGCCTAATGCTGCGTTCACAAGAAAAGCAGTAGACATAATGGTGATAGTTAGCTATACTGTTGTGATGGTTTTGTTATGAGCAATACATCGTTTGTGTTATGGTTAAAAATTGACAACTTACTTTCTTATGAGAAAAGGAGATTAGTTTGTATTATTCTCAGAAACCACTATATTTATATACCACTATATCGGTACTGATGCTGGTAAAATACTCCCACATGGCCAACAGTTTTTTTTTCTCTGCACCTATTGCCCTCTTATGCCATGCTCATGCCAGTCAGCTGCTGTTACGGGTGGTGTCATCATACCACCTATTGGATCTTCTCCAATACCTGAGCAAGATCGATGCAACAGATTAACATTGGCCACTGGCATCGGTGAAGGTCCTCTTATTTTCTGATAGGCCGATTGCAGTCAACAAGGCGAAAATTGTCCGATACCGTTGTACGGCCGATATATAGGTGCATCCCTAATGTATGATGTCTCTGTGTGTCTGTGTGTGTTTGTGGGTGGGTTCATACAGTACGTGTGGGATAATAATTGTTGCGTGTCTACATTGCATCAGAAATGATGGAGACATACTTGTGAGTGACTATGCTAACAATTGATATCGACAGTATTGCTTCCCAAAAGTCAGAGAGAGCGTGTCAAGCTTACGAGGGGTAGATGTCTCGTTCAGCACAGTTGCTTCTGTGACGTAGTGCTAATGAACAGAAGAGGCTGAGACTACCACAGATGTAACGTTTGTATAAATGAAAATAAGTACGTTAAGTAACATTTATGTACATAGTGCTTTTCGCAGACATGATTCACAAAGTGCTTTACATTAAAAACAATACAATACAGCAAAGATTTAAAAAACACTATGGAACATACAGTAGGTTTATATGTCAGCTGAGAAGATATACATTGGTCAAGTGCCTGTTTAAACACGTGTGACCTTTAAATGCTGTTTGAACGACTCAGCAGATACAGCAAACCTTATAGGTGAGGGCAAAGCATTCCATGTATCAAATGTGTTTTATTGCATTCACTAGGCCGTTGTAGATGTAATGAAGCCTTATATGACAATTGTACAGCGGTTGCATTTGTATATCACTCATCAGGTGAAAATATATCAAGCCATACATGTATCCCATTAATATGGATCAATGGGAGTAATGTAGGTACTGCAAAGATGGCGACGGGAGCCTTCCAACCCGTTCTCAACGATACCTGTGTGTGACTGTACATCCATCCTATGGTTGTCACCCACAGCGCCGGGGTGGGCCGCACGGGCTGCTTCATCGTGATCGACGCCATGCTGGAGCGCATCAAGCACGAGAAGACGGTGGACATCTACGGCCACGTGACGCTGATGCGGGCCCAGAGGAACTACATGGTGCAGACGGAGGACCAGTACGTCTTCATCCACGACGCGCTCCAGGAGGCGGTCAACTGCGGCACCACCGAGGTGCCTGCCCGCAACCTCTACGCCTACATCCAGAAGCTGACGCAGATAGAGGGCGGAGAGAACGTCACCGGCATGGAGCTGGAGTTCAAGGTACTGGCTGGGGACGGAACGTACCGGCGAGTCCATTGTCTGACCATCCTGTGACATCATGACGATATAGTCCTGTATGAGTAGGTCGAAGGGGCTTGAAACATGATAAATTTTGCACCACACAAAGAAGCAGACAGAAATAGTATACTCTGAATGTCTATATCAATTTCCCCCGAAGGAAGCTCTAGTGGATGTTGCCCAAACATTTAATTATTATATCAATTAAATAAATAGTATGACATACATCTGCTGTAATAAATGTAAACAGCAATCGTTTGTCTTCATCTATAGCATAAAGATTAACAAGGCGGTTAGGCATTGTTTCCTAGCCAACACGTCCACCCAATCCCACCGCCCAGAGCCACATCCAGCCCCTAGAGCCATTGATTGGCCAATCACCGTACCACTTCTGGACTCCTTTCCAGTTCCCATTAGGGGCCGCTAGACAACATGGGGCCTGTGGTTTCCTCCCAATTCCACTTAGTTTACTTGCCTTTTGTAACCTGACATGGGGGGAAAGATTCTCTCTCCCTCGGTGGGTGAAACAGGGTTGGGAAGCGGGGGGGGGGGGGTTCTTGGTTTACAGCAAAACACAGGTTTTCCCCCAGCAGCCCAGGACAACTGCCAGTGCAGGTTTAGCAATACAATCGCCAGTCCTCTCCCAGGCTTTTCGAGTCTGCAGAGCTGTATTGCCTTGCTTGTCACGCACCTACTCCCCTTGCTCCGTGATGGATGTTGATTCCACTAAGAGACGACGAACAGGTTAGATTACACTGCACTCTCGTCCACTCTGGGCCCGTGCAGGCGTCCATTTCCAACTCTTTTCATCATAACATAGTTTCTTCCTGCAATGACAAGGAGCAGCAGCGACGAATCCCCCCTGGTTAAGATACCTGCCGCCGATGTGAAGAATGTAACCAAAGCACAAAAGAAGCCCTAATGGCCTCTCAAGAGTGCAGACTATGACTACTTGGCAGTCACACAGACATAAACCTCTGTGGTCCTCCTGCTCTTCCATAGCATATGATTATTAATAGCGCTTGCATCTTTATCATGCACAGTGCACCTTTAGCGTCAAACACACGCACACACACACAGACAGATGCAAGTGGATGCCAGAGCATCGGCGTTCTCTGCCCGGAGGGCGTGCTTACAGTTTGTGTCTCCTCCGCAGCGTTTAGCCAACACTAAAGCCCATACGTCACGATTCATCAGTGCCAATCTGCCCTGCAACAAGTTCAAGAACCGCCTCGTTAACATCATGCCGTACGAGTCCACACGAGTGTGTCTCCAGCCCATCCGGGGCGTGGAGGGCTCCGACTACATCAACGCCAGCTTCATTGATGGATACAGGTGAGTAACGCTTAGTCTTCCAGGTCACATATACCACACCGAGTGGCTCCTCTATTCGATTGTCACAGTCGAGTACAGCACGCCTTTCACAGAGTCAGCAAATAAGCAGCGTGTTAGATAAAGGCTAGTCCAAATGCAGCTGTTTCAACATTGCACTGATGAAGCTATGGGAATCTTTTACCGTGTTGTTGTGTCCCCACAGGCAACAGAAAGCTTACATTGCTACACAAGGGCCCCTGGCTGAGACCACAGAGGACTTCTGGAGAATGCTGTGGGAGCACAACTCCACCATTGTAGTAATGCTCACCAAACTCAGAGAAATGGGCAGGGTACGCAAAAACAGTCGAAGCATGTCTGAAATATACTGTAGCTATTTTTCCCAACCCAACTTCCAGATGGGAACACGGACTAGCGTTATTACCTTTCTGGTTTGTAGAGTGAAATAAGATATTGCTTCAAACGCCACTGTGTACACACTAGTAGGCATTAGTAAATTAAGTGGTTCATTAAATGCGTTGACCAAATGTTTATTTCATTGTTATCGTGATTTAACATCTTGTTGATATATTAGAAACATTACTGTTATTTAGAACGAAGTGTTTACGCAACACACCATACAGGCGTGGATAACTAAAGCGGGGGAATTCAAGTGAACAGTGTGAATAGGGTGTGCCATATATCGTGGTGAATTCGCCTTGTGTTCTTAACCCTGCAGGAAAAATGCCACCAGTACTGGCCAGCAGAGAGGTCTGCCAGATACCAGTACTTTGTGGTGGACCCCATGGCAGAGTACAATATGCCCCAGTACATACTGAGAGAATTCAAAGTGACTGATGCCAGGGTAAGCATAAACATCTACTGTACCATTTAGAGTTTATACACTACCAAGGCCAAGCAGATACCCCCTGTCTTCCTTTTGATAATGGCTGTGCGTTTATTGCAGGCCTAAATACATGCCTCTGGGAATTATGACACATGGCAGTGTGCAACAGGCAGTGCAGCTGCCAAAGTATTCTTTAATTCCATCAAAGGCTTATGCAGATAATGGTGCAGCCATCCTCCTTTTTAGCGCAGGTTACTCTGCCTTTTCAATAGGATTGCTTTCCCTATCAAGAGGGTACAATAGCACTTAAGTAATGCACACCCTCAAAGACTACTCCGCCGAGCTCAGCGCATCGAAGGAATTGCATCTTTTGTGCTCATGTTTAATACATTCAGAAGGAACGGCAGGTATCATTAACAACCCAAGGCTTTCTGCAATATTGAACCCGAACTCAGTGGACCCTGCTTCTTTAAGAAATTCTATCCAACTGGAAAAACCCACAAAACTATGAAATGGTCGTGAATTTGGGTTTAAGTACCTTCAGATGGTACTAAGAATTGACTATAACTTTTTCTTTTTTCTGTCTCATATCTCTGGGTGATTTTCTATGCGAGGGAGCATTCTCTTTAACACTCCTCCCCCCCCCTCCCTTCCCCTCCACGTCTCCACCTCTCCAGGATGGCCAGTCACGGACAGTAAGGCAGTTCCAGTTCACGGACTGGCCTGAGCAAGGAGTGCCAAAATCAGGAGAAGGCTTCATTGATTTTATCGGCCAAGTACATAAAACAAAAGAGCAGTTTGGCCAAGACGGGCCCATCTCGGTCCACTGTAGGTAAGAACATGCTTTGAAAAAGAAATAATCAGATAAAAGTGAGCTTCTCTTGGGATTTGATTTACTACGTATATCAAACAACTGCAAAATGACACAGATCCCGTGTTGTGTTTATAAACACTGAACTAAAAGTCCCCTAAACGGTGACCTGCAGTAATACAATGACAATGTCAGTCGGTCTGGTTAATTTGTCCTCTGGCCTTGACCCATTTCTCGATTTATTCTCACTCCCAGCGCTGGGGTTGGTAGGACCGGAGTTTTCATCACCCTCAGCATCGTGTTGGAGCGGATGAGATATGAAGGCGTGGTAGACATCTTTCAGACGGTGAAGATGTTGCGCACACAGAGGCCAGCTATGGTGCAGACAGAGGTGAAGTGTTTGTAACGCATGGCACTTCTGAGGAACTACATGTTCATACAATCGCATGAATCGTTATCAATCACATGGCTGTCATGATGTACATACATTCACACGCCGAATGAGTCTGGTGTGAATCAAAATACTGTATTAAGTACATACTGTACGTACTTACAGTATTGAGTAAGTAAAGTAAGCTTCTCCTTCAGCAGCTAATGTGGTGTAGCCCAATGTTAACACCATCACGTCATTTTCCAAAAAATATACATTTATATATTTGTTTTTTGGGAATCAGTGTGTACAAGATACTTTTTGAAGACTTGTTTAGTTTGAGAAGAATACATAAAGGTAAGTAGCTTTGAAATGGCCCATTCAAAAAGCTGCTGGCAGGTCACATGCTAGTTTTGTAATCATTTTGATTTTGTATTTTTTGAAGAATAACATAGACGTATTTACAGACAGTGAATCCACGGTGGACAGAGCATAATGCAGAGAAGAATCTGCAATAAGGAAACCTAGTTTTCTCTTTCTTTTCAGGATCAATACCAGTTCTGCTACAGAGCTGGCTTGGAGTACCTGGGAAGCTTTGATCACTATGCAACGTAAGAGACCCTGTATCGGAGGAGAAAGTGGAGGGCCCTTTGGAAAGAACACCCAGCGAGCCTCTCTTCTGAGCCATAAATTACTGCTTGAGAAAGTAATTCTTAACTCCTAGCTAACAACTCATTTACGTGTTGGATGTGCGACATGACATGTCAGAAAAATGAATAACGATGATTCCAGGAGGACCAAGTATTTCCCAATCCCAGTAAAACGTCGGCCTTGGACATGGCCGCAAGGAAATCATGACTGTTGAAGCTGGGGATTACTTTTTTCTGTTTCTTCATTGATTCATTTTGGGGCTCGCTCAAGTGAATGAAACCTAGACAAAAAAAAGTACATGACGAAGACATCAACCAGTAATGCATCAACAATTAAGAACAATTACGAGAGGCACCAGAGGCACATGAATGGCTTAAAAAATGTGATGCACATTGTAAAGAAGAAAAAAAAAACAGTTTCTCAATCAAGTACACACAGACAACCCATCTGAAAAAAAAACCATCAGCGCTTAGTCCAAAATGAAAGCAGGACAGATCTAAAGTAATAATGAATAAAGATCCCTTTTCCTGTCACAACATTCATCTAAAATTTGGGAGAGGGTACTGTTAAAATAGTATACAACATTAATAAAACCTATTCATTTAGATTTTTAGTATTTTACTATACAGCAGATGTGTTTTTTTTATTGTGATTTTTTTTCCTTATTTTTTTTTTTCTTTTTTTTTACAAAAAGTAATCGTTTCACAAAGCGATTTGAAATAGTATTTGAGTAATTGTTCACATTTTTTTTAACGATGTAGAACTATTCTAATGTATGCGTTATCTTGCAGAGAAGTCTTTGCTCCCGATACGTTTTATGTTGATACCACCAATGTAACACTGTTACTGGTATTTTTGGTTGTCTTTTTATCCACACACACATTATTATTTAATGACTCCCATGAAACAAACTGGGGCTTAGTGGAATCAACAGGCATGAGCAAAGTATGAAGCTGCTGCTACCGATTATCTTAGTTCTTCCATGTTAGAATGAGGTTAAGAGATGAATTGAGTTTGATGTATTTATGGCATATCATGTAAAATATATGTGAATTATATATTAAACAAAATATACATATATAACATAAGTATATGAGAAAGTATATGTTAATATATATATATAAATATATATATAAACACAAATATATATATACAGTATAAAATAATTGGTTGTGTATGGAAGCTTCCACAATGAGACTTCCGTCTAATATGGGGGAAATGAAGAGACTTTTCACTGGAATGCACATCAGTAGATACCAGAGATCCCAGATTCTGATTCAGTGCATCTTTTCTTGTGCAATAAACAGGTGTATTATAGATAGGGTTATATGTGGATGCTCTCTCTCTCTCTCTCTCTCTCTCTGACCCCACTCCCGCCAACCCCCCACCCACAGTGCTTGCCCCCCCCCTAACCAAGGTGTTGGAGTGGGCATGTCAGGTGTCACTCAAAGCACCGTCGGCGTGGAAGCGCTCCTACAGTCTGTAATTAGGTGGCAGCGCTGTGCGCACTGTTCCGTACTATAGACTCAAAGGGTTGTTGTGGTTCTTTAAGACATCCAATAGTAACGCCATGTTTTCATTTAGCATTTAGAGTGCCTTATATTTATGCCTGTTTTTTTATAATAATGTTTGTTTTATTATATTAATGTATCCTTACATAATCTAGGCATTTAGTATACATGTATCTGTATAGGTTATTTACTTTATGTATTAATTTGTCACATAATGAGATTATATATATATGCAAATATGAATATTTCTAAGATAATATTTTCCATTATCTGTGGCCTTATTGTGGCTAAGTAAATAAGAGGACATTTTAATTTTAATTCACCAACCTCTTTGGGCAGGGCATAAACTATTTTATCCAAAAGACATGAAGCATGTGTGCCATCTTTACTTCCCTGACAATTTAGACATTTCAAATAGAGTCACTGTTGAGACGCAATGCTTTGGCTACAAATCGCAGCCTAATTACGGACTGTTAGTCAGTCTTGTTTTCTAACAAAATACGCAGCCTATTATGTATTCAGAATGGGTCAAACCGGGTAAGGACCAAGGGATTAGAGTGCTCAGAGTACGTAAGTAAGTAAGTGTTTCTTCTTAATGCCTTAGGTTCGGAACTGCACAAACATGTAACTGCTATAGATGTTGGTTGTGTTATCTTGACAATCATGCAATTTATTTACGTTAACATTAGCTTTATTTGTGTTCAACTGTAAAGTAGGAGATTGCGGGGGTTTACTTCAGATACACAAAGCGTGTTTGGAGAACATGAAATGACCCCTCCTTGATGGCTTTGTGGATGTGCATTCCAGGTGTTTTCTTTTTTCCCTTGTTAACTTAACAAGCAGCTACATCTTTTGTTTCCGTGACAACGTTTGCTTATTTGGTCTATTGTTTTTCATACTGTTTGAGATGAAGTGCCATCATTGCTGGTATTAATGTCATGATGGCCAAGGCTACATTGCATAGCCTCCATTGTGTCTCTGTACATGTGCAATGTTGTTTTCTCACCTCAATGTTTTTCTTTCTATCTTAATTAACCATGTGCATGGTGATACATTGCAGATTGCCCCCCTTCCCCCGCCGACCTAGTAGGAAGATTTGCACTTTCTATATCTTTGTACTATGCACTGCCCTATTGATTCTAAACCCAATAATATATTACTTGAACCCATCTGTAAGAAGCTAAACGTTCACATTGTGTGTATGTAAATAACACAAAAAAGCAGCTCTCAAAGAAAAAGACAAAAAAAAAAGACAAACAAAAGTTGTTGACGAAAAAGAGCATCCATTCAGATGCCATGGTTACTCCAGCAGATGACTTCAGACAAATCTGTCCCCCCTCAACCATCTGTTTTCGTGGCTTTGCCATTCAAGCTTGGAGTGTCATTAACAGAAATAAACGTTGTGTTCTCTGCTCTCTCTATCTATCTCTCGTCTGGATGCATAGACTGAAAATTAAATAATGAAATTGTACAAAAAAAATTATTTAAAAAATGGCTTGTTAAAAAGAAATCATACAATTACCTCTGATTAGTTGTAAGCGTAAACTGTTTTTTTCTGAATGAAAGGAGTGCTTTTTATTTTCTTACTTAGGTTACATTGGTGGCGAAAGAATCTGTACTAAAATCAGTTCTTTGCTGACACAAGTTCCATTTGTTATAAATGAATTCTATTAAAAAATGTCAGTGTTATGCAGTGCCGTCTGTCTCACTTGTTTCCCTCCATCTCACATTGACTCAAAAAGACTGATGAGGCCATTTTACCCCCTACTGTTCCTGGTCCAAAATGTAATCCATAGCTCTCCTGTCAAAAGGAAAATTAAGCCTCACCACATTTGAAAGCAATAGATTTCCATTGCTTTGTTAGCGCAATCACTGTAGAAAAGGGGGGGGGGCAGAATAATTCCAGAAGACCAGTGATAGTTGAGTCAACACTGTTAACAATTTCTTGAGGGTTATTTAAAGGTTATATTTTGATTCTGTATGACATTTTAATGTCATACTCCACCCCTTTGTGTATTTGTACCTTTTCAAGATAACATTATCCCCTTCTAAAGTTTAGATGTTTGGGCAATTTCTATGTGGACGGTGGATCAATAGTTGCCTGTGTGGAGATGTTATTCAAGTTCAGATTATGGGAACTCAATCAGAAAATTGTCTATTCACCTGATAAGAAAATGACACTCTACCCTGTAGATAATGGAAGCTGTCAGATAGAAAATTGGATCTAGATGGATCATTTGTGTGTTTACTGTGAAAACCTGCGAGGTGCGACACAAACTTTACAAAATGCTTCTGCAGGAGAAGATCACAGTGCTGTTGAGATGTCATACATTTCAAAGTAGCTCTTTGTCTTACACAGAAAATGGAGTTGTATGGATTATCTGTCAGATGCAACCATGTAGTTTAAGAGCTGCAAGATTATGTTGAACTAGGAACGACAATCTATGTAGGAATGATGGCAGTTGATCTCTGTGAGACTAAATTCACCTGTAAAGTTGGACATTTAACTCTTAAGATTATTTATACTAGCACAAGGCTTCTGATTTACCATTGTCAAAATAATTTGTCTACCAAGGAGTGTTACGTGAGTTAGAACATGATGCTTTATGACAGTCATGTCATTCCACTACATTAAGTTGATTTAATATTTTTTCTAAATGTCATTGCTACTTTGCTCCTTGTGTTACAATAAAAGGCCTCTTTGGCATTCAAAAGTATGGCACGACAGTACTTGCAGTGTACAGTACTACAGTACTATTATTACTGCCTTGCCAATATTAATGGATCAAAATGTTTGAAGTGTAAATGGTAACAAAATAGAATTTTTCAGAGATGTTTAACATATTACCGCTGATAAAGAACTACATTTGAGACGTGCAGAAAATGTTTGTGCTGTTATGCTTGATGAGAGTGATTATTGCTTTATCCTGTTTCACACAATTAGACGGAAATTGGCCAAATGTTTTTTCTAAATTCCTTGAGCAATCATATTAGTGCAGATGTCTGCTTCAGAGCAGATGAGAATACAACAAAATACTCGACTCCTACTGTCATCATCTTTTATGTTTCACCAAAGACTGCACTTCAGATGTGTCGAGCAGATGTTACACTCCAGTTTCTCAGCGGTTTCTGCACTACGATGAAACCAACCAGCCAGTCACAACACTGCACGCAAGTCATTTCTCATTTATCCTAAAAAAAAAAAGCAGAATAAAAGACAGCTTGCCTCACTCACCATGCCAACATTCTGCCTAGTCTAGATTTGTAGCATGTAGTATCTCTAAAAGCTACTACAGTGCAGTGATGGTGTGTTGGCATTGTGCCGGACAAGACAGTAACTAAATCACTACACATCCACTATTCAGGGTACAGTCACCACTCTGTCTGGACCACGGCAGAATATATCGGTTAAAGATTTTTACAGCGTTAGCAAGACATGAAACATGATGGCCAGTCAACCGAAATAATTTCAATAAGCCCCAGTATGCCTCATCCACAAGCAGATGAGGATCAACAAGAGATAATGGTGTCTGCGACCAGATTCTTAGCTACGGTAGTTATTTAGTCCAAAGGACAATGTGCACAATGCAGAGCTGGGGCAGAGACTGTCTGCCGGTCTCCAAGTCCAGACCAGTAGGACTTAACCCCACCATGCTGTTCAAGACTTCACCTGCATGTCATATTAGGGCTTATCGGTGGCAACTCTAGTAGGTTTGCGGGGCGAGGTATTGTTCCGGTACAGATGCTTGTGACACGCTAGTCGATTTCAGGATTATTCTCTGAATATATGACCTTCAAATAACCTCCTCTGCTATGTCAGTGAGGGTCTCTTTAAGTGAGTGGTTCTCACTGACAGTATATAGAGGCAGGCGGGGAGAATAACTGGTAGAGCATGCTGAGCGTCATGGCGTTTGAGTGGGGGAGGGCGGGGAAGGCAAGCGTCCGGCGCGATGCAAGCACCTAGGAAGGTTAGTTTCCCCACACTCAGCATCTTGCCAGTAACTACCCCTGCCCCCCCATTCTCAACCTCTGTAAGGGCAGCCATCTGTCCCCCATCTCTCTCCCTGCCTCTGGTGACCTCATCGTCCGTCCATCCATCTGTCCATACAGCCGTCCCCTGAATTAGACGGAGGATGCACATCACGATGCTCTCGCAAGTTAATCCCTGCGCCGACGAGGCTGAAATGCAATGCGATGCAAAAAGATGATGTTATCCTTTCACAGAGATGTGATTAATTACTTTTGGAGCACCTTGCCCTGCTTCATGTTGACAGTGTATAAACATTGAAACAGCTGCAGGGTAACTGTTAACAGTGTCTCAAAGCAGTGTCTCCCACTGTCAGACTTCTCCACTGTATTTATTGAGGTGTTCCATGCACTCAAGGATCCCATGGAACGCCTGCTATGGAACAGTGACATACAGGCTAGGTCATATTCTGTGAACGGACATTGTTCCGGCAAAACTCAAACTGAAACGACGACCTTGATGTTTAGTGGGGTCGGTTTTAGGTTTATAACCCTTAATTACACGACTGGCATCACCGGTCACCTTAGGAAACTGGCTGACAAAAGAAAAAAAATATATAAAGTTGAATTAAATTCGAAGTTCATGGCACACATCATTTATCCTGTCAAGTCTGGGAAAAGAACTGGAAATATAATTGACGAGCTCCCCGACAGGTTTTTGTTGCAACCGAAAGCAATAATGCACCTTGGGCTCCGGTGCTGGCCTGCAATCTTTTCATACAGTGCCACTTCACCAGTGTGATAAGTACTCAAGGTATATTTTTTCTTGTGACCTCCGAGGATACGGTGTCAATTATTCTTGGTACGGTTTTGCGGAGGTCTTTATTCCCTTAATCAAAATAAATGACCAGGGCAGCAAAAAGTGAATGGAACTAAGACCCCCCTCTCGATATTCCCCCGAGAAAGGAGTGGAGGGGTTGGGCAGCAAACAAATCCATTACCGCAAAGGTAAATAGGAGAGATCAGCACTTTAAGGGTATTTGAATGGTTTTAGCAAAGTTTCTTATTTTAGGAAGGGTTTTTTATTTTTATTTTATTTGCTCTTTTTTCTCCATGCTCTCACTGCAGTCAATCTTACATCATACATTGTGATCATGGAACCCTTAATGACATAGCAGCTTCACTAACTGCAAATGGCTGGGACACACACAATGATGAAAAGCCTTCGAAATAACAGATGAAATGAGTGTAGTATTCAGTGTCGTCAGTCTAATGTGAGCCTATATAGTCTAATGCAGTCCTAACCAATTCATTGATGTAATTAAGATAATTAAAATAAGATGTCATAAAATGAAACAACCCCCCCTTCACTTCAGCCTGCTGGCATAGTAATTTCTCTGTCAGTATGTGTGCCATTTCATCTGATGGCAGAGGAGACCGTTTTGCCTTGAGACATTTTGCTTCCTGCTGCAACAGAGTGCATTTAAGGGGCTTCTCATCACTCTTTTATTTTATCAATCGCGCTGTTGTCTTCTTCACAAACGCCCCTTTGTTTCTGACATCAGGTAAAGCAACAGCAATGTTATTAAGTCATCACAGTGTCTCACTGAAATGTACGTCGTCAGCCATCGATTTTGCTAGCAGCGGGAAGCTGAAAAGAAAGCAATTATTCTGTAGGTCAAGGGTGTCCTACATACATACTTGTTATGGAGAATAATTAAGACCTGTCAGGTGAAGCCAATTCTCTGAGTGCCAAAATCCTTTTGATTCAAAAGGAGAACACAATTTCTTTTAAGCTAGTCCATGTTTCAGCAGCTGTCGTAATTAATTTAAATCTATACATTACTGTATATACTATACAGTAATTTGTGTGCATAAATACAGTATATATGTATGCTAACATGGTATAGTATATACAGTATAGCAGGCGCGATTTCTCCAATGAGGACGGGGATGTTAAACCTCCCTAATAATTTATGACAATTGTTTTTAATATTACCCTAAATTACACAGTTTATAGATTAATACATCATCTTCAAATCCTCCTTTAAGCCTCTAAAATACCTATTTCCCCACTAAAACCTCTAAAACCACTATTTCCCATGTTAATATCGCTAGAGCTATGCAACATCTATTGGAGAGACAGGCGGAGGAATGATTCTTGTCCTCCCTAAGGCCACGCACACATCAACACAATGCTACTTTCCTCTTGCTACCCTATCTGTAATATGGCTACATTTTTTATTCATTATTCCTGCTAAAATGAAGGGCCTGGACCACCTTGGACCTCTCTTTTGCTCTTGGGTAAATATTCTTCACTCATCACCATGACATCACAATACCCAATTATAAGTAGCAACTGCAGATGATATTTGACGTCAAGCAAAATCCACAGTAAGTGTGTTAGCCATGCTAACATCTTTTTATCCTTATGTAAGGTCTAACACATTCCCAAGCTGACGAGTAAAGCATCAAGGACGGCAGGGTTGGCTGTACTGCTAGGGTCATGCAAGATCATTTAACGTGATGCACCACTGTATTTCCCACTGGTGGTCTAGGTGTCTGAACTGAGAAGATCTGGGAGATATCAGGCAGCAATGGAGGTTGTGGGAGAGGAAAGTGTCAGTACAGTAACATCAGAAACTTGCCTGACAAATGAACCTATACTTAGCATAGCCTATTACTGTGTTTACATTTTACACACAGTATCAAATAGAAATATAATACATTTTAATACAATATATAAATATTGGTATATATTTGATACTGATATCAGATATCAACATTCATTCCACAGACTCAAAATAATTTGTTGATATCTGATATCAGTATCAGATATCAACAAATTATTTATCGCGTTGATAAAACACTGTCCAACAGCACAATGCCAACACAGAAACATGGTGGCATCATGTTCCAATCCTGATACAATCCTGTACATTACCTAACTCCAGACATTCACACAACTCCTGCAAGTGATTTTGCTCATCTTCACTGACAAATGTCACCATGCAGAGCGACCCCTACACTGAATGCTGTCTCTAATATTCTCACTGTGCTGAAATATGCAGTGTGCCGAGACGTAGCACCGGACAGACCATCCAGTGGAGGCCGCTGTGTTAGCTCCCGCTGTGTTAGCTCCCTGCTAGTAGGGAATAGTAATGTGGGAGAGGACTAGAGAAGACTGCATACATGCTCAGCATTTGCGTGCATGGAGGGACAAGTGTCCGCATGTCCCATAATGTTTTAGTGTAGTGATACAATGCATAACAGCTTACACAGTGCAACATAGATAAAAAGGTCCCTAGAACAATAATTTTAGTGTTTCATGTCTTTAGGGTCATACACTGGCACATAGACACGTTCTTTTACAGGGACAGGCTACACATTAGCATGCATTCATGTCAATGCTGTGACATTCATGTCGATGCAAGTAGATTTGCATTCCCAGACAGGCCGCTCTTATCCTTTACAAAACAACACTTCTGGGAGAGAAAAAAACTAAAACCACATAAGCTTCACATAAGATCTGAAATGCAATCAATAGCATTGTTGTTGAATGGAATCAAATGCAATTGAAGACCTAAGAACAGCAGGAAAAGCATTGGCCTCAAACATAATATTATTCTGGGAAGTCAGATGATGGAATAGAATGGGGTCTGTGTTGTTGTTGAAAGTCTCTGCAGAGTGCATGCATTACCACCCCGGACACTATTGGGGGGGGGGGGGGGGGGGGGGGGGGGGGGGGGGGGGGGCGGGGGGGGGGGGGGGGGGGGGGGGGGGGGGGGGGGG
>JAODLL010000010.1:650064-676594 GCA_026546735.1 Forbesichthys agassizii
CATTGCAGTCTCAAAGGGCTTTACAACCTACATTTCACATGGAAACAAACAACACCCCCTTAACCTGATCCTCCCCTTGGGCAAGGAAACATTTCCCAAAAAACACATGTCATTTTGGTATTAAGCTGTAGGAAACACTTTTCCTACACTTCTTTTCAGGTTAAATAATTAATTTGGATTACAATGTTCCAGAGTAAGTAAACCTGAATAAAACTTTTTTATTTTATTTTTGCCTGACATAAAAATATTGATTTTGCTGAACATTTAATTAGAATTACACTATAATTGCATTACATCTGAGGAGTATTTGTGTCAAGCTTGGTTGCCAGTGAAGAAATAATACTATTTATTGTTTAAGTTATCGTGGTAGAGAGGTTCCTATGATCCTGAGAGTTGTGTTGTCTGGAGCCTTGTGCTCCTGGTAGGGTCTCCCAAGGCAAAGTAGTCTCAAAATTTTTCCAAGGCTGAGAAGTGTACCTCAGCTGAATGTTGACATTCATTCACAAAGATTATTGATATGGCCGATCCACGTGAGGCTTTAGACCCCATGAAGAACTCTGTAAGGTATAGTTTTTACACCTTCAAGACTTCTTTTTTTCTTCTTAGTATGTCTTACGTCATACAGTAGTATCCTAGTTATGATTGGTTTTTAAGTATCGCGTTTTTGTATTTACCCATGTAAACACCATATCCTGATTTCAGATACCAGGATAAGACCTTATACCAGTTTTGAGAAACTGAATCTGGATAAGAGGTAGGGATTTTCCTACTTTTAAGTTTGTTGTTTTCTTTTCTTTGTTGGATGGGTTTCTTGTGCTGATGTGTGGATTGGTGGGTTGCACCAATACACTGCATGCTTCGTAGCCGCGTGCAGTTTGGAAGTGTTCCCGCCTTCATTTAATCCATAAGTAGAAGCACCTGTTTTTCCTGGAGTGGAGTCCGACACAGGAGATACGATATACCATCAGAAAACATCAAAGTAGTTTTCCCCCCGTGGGTTTTTCTTTTGCTTAATGTTTCTTTTTGGACAATGAACCTGAGGATCAACGTCGGAGTGGGCGGTCCGTGCGAGAGCAGCGTTACGGAGAGCAGCGTTACGGAGAGAGCGTAACGGAGGGCAGATCATTCCCTACTTCTCCGGTAACACTCACCTCATTCCCACATGCCTTGATTGCTCATCCAACTTCTGTTCTTTCATGTTAGGGGTTTTGCCTACAGTGTCTTTATATACTTTTAGGTAATAATTCGTAACATAATCGGGTATTGCTAGTTTGAGTACTCCGAAAGAAACCGGGATACTGTTTCATGTATACACCTTATCTCGGTTTCTGGCGGCTGCCAACTACCTGCTCAAAATGCCCATTCCTAGTAACCATAGGGATGTATCAGAAACAAACAATGGCAGCAACGCATCTCACTGCTGAAGCAATAACAACAGAATTTTGTTTTGGTCATAAAATAATTTTATATACTACTAGTACTACACAGTATTACGTTTGACAGCTTGTCGCCTAACATCGGTCAAACTAGAGAACATGTTTACTATTCTCTACTGCTTCTCTAACTATTATCTACTGTTCCTCACAAGTGATCCTCTTCCAAAATGACATGTATTAAAACTTAAATGCTGTACAGAGTTCAATGGGACAGAGCAATCTATCTGAACTTGTCAAGCACAGTGTAAAGCAAGCATGGAGTGTTCACTTATGAAGTAAGTTCAACTTCATCCAATTTATTTACTATTTTACTATTGATCAACTAATGCACTTTTCAATTGTTAATGGTGCGCCGACGTCAGCTTTCACTGTTGATGTTTGACTTGATGTTAAGCCATAGCCTTGAAAATGCAAATGTTCCCTGATTTCCTAAAATGCTTATTAGCTATTAGGCTACTCATGCAGATATTTTTGCATCAGGCTAGTACAGAGCATTTCACTGTTGCCGTTTAAATTGGGTCAAAATTATAAACGGCTTGCTTCGAAATAGGCTAGATTGGTTCAGATGCAAAAACCGTGTATGCAAACTTTGAGCTCAAATCAAAACAGTATCATTCCGCAGTCCTTCGCGGCGGCATCTCACATGCTGATATGCATTGCAAAGCGTGCGGGGCGAGCGGGGTTCGCCACTTTTGTTTATGTTCCTATTTACGGAGCCAGGGCTGTGCAGAAGTGTCCGATTATTTTTTCAACACGCCCAGAGAATAGTAAAATAGCAAAATGCGAGATATTCGTTGAATTTGACAAAAAGTGTATTAGCTTACATTTAGCTTGTAATAACTGACTCTGAAAAAAAGTAGTAATTAGCTATTTAAACTGCAGGTGTAGGTTTCTATATTTGGGTTCACTATTTTCAGCTTTATTGCAATGAAAATGTTGTTTGTCATCTTTAAAAAATCTAACTAATTATTATTATGTTCCCAATTTATAAACAAAAACATGTCAGATTGACAGAAGATGTTGCATCTGAACTGAAGGGGAAGCACTTTAAAAAAATACTTTGCAGTTGATTGGATGAACCATCTGGTCATTTTCCCCGTAGGCAAACCTAAACCACGCCTGTATCCCTATCAATACGACGCCGCAAGTTCGGCAAGTTCAGACTCATTCGATTTCTAGGCTTTCTGGAATGGTTATCCCAGCGCAGTTGAAACTGAAGCTGACCTCGCGAGGCTAGCCAAATATAACATCTGTGGGAAATGTGTGTAACCCAATTAACTGTGGTGGTTGTAGATGAAACCTGCATTACAAAAACATTGTTGTTATGGCGTGGAAGCCAGAGAGCGCATGGCATGTACCTATACGTCCATGCCCGCCACAAACTGACGAGTGCTTTGATGGCCTTTCTGTTAACATAGTGCATACCGGAGCCAGCTACACTGTACTATAGCTCTGCAGAGATGTCTGACAACAGCTGGGGGCAGCGGGGGAAGATGGAGGCTGGGGCGGTTTAAGGAGGAAGGACAGGAGTGTGAAAATGCAGCACGACTCCGAACGGGAGCCACTCGAATCCTCGTCACCCTCCCTACTCCATCAAGTCTAATACACCCCGGCCAGATGATGCATGAAGAATCCATTAATAGTACAAGCCGAGAGGGAAGGAGACAAAGGGAGAGTGTGAGAGGTACAAAGGAGGTGATGGAGACGCATCAAGTCTGTTTGTGGATGGCCAGCGTCGATAATAAGGTTTTAAAGGCCCGCGTGGATATTTCACTGTTGGTTTCCTCTTGTCTGTTACTGAAGACCTGGCAGCACTCCAGGGTGACAAGTAGGGGCTGCATGAAAAGAATGCACTGTCAGTCTTGAGAACGTGTACACATCAATGGCTGCGTATTTGGCTATATGTGTGTGTCTGTCAGATAAAGTGTCCAATGTCTGTAATGTTTTGAGACAATATGCCATGACACCGTCAGGAATTAGGATCTTTATTTGTTAACACACTGACGGGCATTGAATTGAATTGCATTTGAGATTAATTTAGAAACGAGTTAGAGATGTGCTCAATATTAAAATGCAGTATTGTTTTAGTTGGTCATAGTAAAAAGATGCAGGTGAGTGAAATGAGTCAGTAAAACAACCCAGTGGAAAACCACTATAATTGTGCAACCTGGAATCACAGACTGCTATGACCTTTAAGCGTGTGGATAATAGCTGTCATTGGTTTCACATATCCAGCATTTATGTTGCGGACTGTATTTGATAGTGTGTAGTAGTGTATATGTGTTTGCTTTTTGGGATCAGCTACAATTCACTATTGCATTACACTGTATGTCATTTTCAGCAGACTATTACATCTGAGGTATGCATATGGAAGCACGTATTCTAATATACAGTATGTGTGTTACATTAGATGCATGAATTAACACATTTATAACAACTTTTGTGATGTGTTTAACATTATTTTTGTAAATAAATCAATATTCATATAAATCAATATTCAAAATAATATAGTACAGATTATTTACGAGATATGATAAAAGGTCAAATTGCAGAGAGGCATTATAAATTCTTGTGTTTTGGGTTAATTTTTTATTATTACTTTTGATTCAAGGGGTTTCTTTTGTCCCTTGTGGAAGATTCCAGGATGACCGTGGAACATAAAGAATGAATGCTGGTGGTATATTTTATATAGCACAGCTAAATGTAGTTTTCTTGATTTGAAACAACATTCCATGATTTATCATCTGGAATGTTCTCTAGACGCCTCATCATGTGTGAGCTCAGGTGTTGAAGATCTTTTATAATTGCCCCCCATGGCTTGACTGTCAACAGAACACCTGGATTTTGACAAACCACGTTGACAGGAAAGACTATGCCACATATCAGGAAAACTTGGATGATCAGTCATGCAAGCATGTCTCGTCGTTACGGAGAACACTCAATTGGTTTGTAGAAATGCAAAAACCATTCTGACATTGTGTGTGTAAAATAAGTGAAGAAGTGAAAAGTGAAGAAGAAAACAAATATTTGTTTTGGTTATTTTTGGCTATTTTACTGCAGAGCAAAGTTATGTGTCCTGCAGAGCAATTTCTCAATAATGGTAGGGTGTCTAGGGAGTAGCCTACTTCTATTGATTATTCTCTACTGGTCTGTAGAAACCATATCTGAACAATGTAAACATGGTCTAATATTATATTATTACATGTCTAATATTATGAATGTCACTAATGTAATAGTGATTTTTAATCCAGATAACTGACAGACTGTATCTTTAATGAATTCCAATACTCAATGATTGCCTCTCGATGGTTCAGGAGGCCAGTGCAAACCCGCGTCACCCCAGAATGAGAGTGTCAAAATGTCCATTTATCTTAGTGAACGAGGGTGTGGAGGCGAGGGGAGGCAGGTTTAAAGAACCGGGTCTCTGGCCGGCGCTCACCTCCAGCTCTCTCTCTCAACTCAGAATGAGAGTGCTCCATCATCCCACGTGCACCGTGACTGGGGCTGGCCAGCCAGGTAGAAAGATCAATGGAGTGTCACCATCTCCTCCAGCGCCCCCGCCACCTTGGGTTTCACCTCACACCTCCGCTGCACATGCACGGAGCACCCACCGTGGCTCCTGTTCAACATCGGCATGTTTGAAAACGCTGGTTTGTCTTTTTGTGCTGTGTTCAGTCTTGTGTCACGTTCAGTCTTGTGCTGCGTTCAGTCTTGTGCTGCGTTCAGTCTTGTGCGGCGTTCTGTTCAGATGCATGTTAATTTTTTTTTGTGGTTTCTGTGGCTCTAGTTCTTAGGAGGGAGTTCTATTACACAACCATTGTGTACATGTTACTTTATTGTCTCACATTGGACAATATCTGATTTGCCGTTCAGCATGTATTTATCTTACTTTATTTTTATTTGACCAGGAATTCACTTGGCCAAGGTAGCAGTCATAAACACATTTTAAAATACATATACAATGTGATATAAAACAAAAGAACAACTATTCAAACACAGTAACGTCTCACGAAAAACAACCACATTCCTCCATCATCACATTCTTTATGCCGCATAATCCATCAATGGATAGAAATATGTCTGATTTCAAAACATATTATTATTCAATAAATTATTCCATGCCCAAAGTTCATAGTAGGAACATTCAGAGACTCTATAACAAATAACCACAGTTAAATTTGATATTCACCCTTATTATCTGCCATTTGACTTTGTCTCCTTCACAAGAAAATGTCCCCTTGTTTTCATCACATTCATTTTAATTAGAGAATTTGGGCATCGGAGGAGGACGACATGCATTTTAATTTAATCTAATTACCTGGAAAGCAGGACTCTATTCATAACTGTCACTTTCTAATCATGCAGATCCTCTTAAAGAGCAGCATAACAAGTCAAATTAGTAGTTTCCATTAAGGTGTCCCCACCCAATGGACGACATCGTTGTGTTTGTCTGATATACTGAAGGTTAGAGGGAGTGACAGACATGAATAACACTAACTGCAGAAATTCCTCTTAAACAACCTGTAACCTGCAACCCGCTTTAATTGACACTCACAACCTAAGTGCTTGAAGCCAAATATACAGTACCTCAAATGTACCGGTTGTTCTTTCACATTTGCCCCCAAACAGTCGTGCTGAAAATCTAAGGCAAATTTTCATTTTACGGCCCGTCAGCTCCCTGATACGGAGCAAATGAATGCAGCAGCAAACAAATCTATCAAATCCTACATCAACACAAGTGTACTCTCTCCCTGTGACTGGAGGACACAAGGAGAGGATGGATGAAGGGGGGGGGGGGGGGGGGGGGGGGTTGTAATGGGAAAAAGGACAGAGAGTGTAGGATACTCACCTTGCTGTATATTGTTTTGTCAGCTGGACTTTTCAGCCTTACAGGAAATACACACACCATTGTCTTCTATTACATCCACAGGTTCATGCACAATATTACTGTAGATCAGAAGAGAATAGGATTTCACAAAATAACTTACAACTGCAAATGACTCTGCCCCACTATTGTAAGAAATTCAATGAATACGAAAATTCTGATCTATAAGCTCCCAACCTTTTTACAATATCCTATTTCTTCATATCAGGGTAAACTTCATATGAGCAAATATGGCAAATAAATAATACCCCCAGGAACATGACTATAACAATAACAATAACAATAGAAGTGAAACAATACATTAGTAGTAGAGGTATAATTATGGGATGCCAAGGCAATGAAGATAAAGCATTTCTAGGGCTTTAAAGACATTAATACAGTGTTTTTTATAGCTTTGCTCTAGATGTGGTGATTGACCACTCAATGGTGTATATCTGGATAATACAGATAGAAGATGTCTTCTACACTACAATAGCGGTTTCCACACTTTCAATACTCAAAAGTAAATGCAAATATTTTAATTGGATGTATATATATACACCCATTGAACACCATGGGCCCTATTTTAATGATCCAAGTGCACGGTCTAAAGCGTTGACCGTAAATTGGACTTAGAACGTATCCAAATCCATGTTTGCTATATTTTAACAGCAGACCAACGATCAGTGTGCCAGGCGCATGGTTCAAAAGGGCTGAACTTACTCTCTTCATTATTCATGGGTGTGTTTTGGGCGTAACATACGATAAATCAATCTGAGTTTCATCTCCAATTCCCTTTAAATATCCAGGCGCGCTTGCATCAAAGGCAAATTGATATTTTACTGGCGGGTTTGTGAAAGCGCTGGAGCAGACCATTCTAGGCAATTGCGAGATTCCTAAAATGTGTTTATATAGGCTACATACTAATGACATTTGACATTGTTCTCTATTCATATTTATTCATTTAGCATATTTGTGCGCTCCTGCACGTCCCTGTATATGTAAACAAGTTGTCCACCTGCCATAGGCGATATTGATAATGCGCCTCGTGCTGACTTCAGACAGGGTTTTGCTGGTCAATCGCACATCACTTGCATTCTCTCTTTGCGCCGCATTTGCGCCAGTTGTAAGGTGACCCAATGACTCTTTACCATGTCTACCAAACTTTTAACCTTTTTTTTTTTTTTTTATGTCAGATGGGTTGGAAAAAAAAAAGCAAAGAGGGTCATTCAGGAGCAGCACAGCGTGAAGATGGCAAATGGAAGTACAGGCTGGAACAACTACAGGAGCAGTGACGGCACAAGGCGTGTATCAGTTCAGTTCAGTGCATCTCTGGAGCCCTGATGGCAGGTTGAGAATGTCAATTTCATGCCGTTTAGACTTTTATTAAAGAGCCTAATGGATACCTGTCTGGAACATGACAGGTTAATCAGTGTCTTTTCATCAAATATTTTTCTTTTTTTTTTTGGGCCATCTCTGCTTGAGTGTTTCGTTGCCTTTACAACAGGCAATTGGTTGAAAAGGGCCACATGCAAGACAAGACATTAGACCTTTAATTGCAAGCGCATCTTGTCGCCAAAGCGCCCGCGGCGCAGATTCTGTCAAACGCTTGCTGCGTATTGACGTTCTCCAGAATGCTCAAGGCCTCGTCGTTGTTCTCAGTCTCCCATGTATAACGGCATAATCACCTCTCATTGGTCGATCCCACACAATATCTCAAAGAAAGAAGAAAAAAAAAAAAGACAAGTTGGATATTGACTTGACACCATTGGCAAATTAGGCTATGTCTACATGCTTACACGCACGCACACACACGCACGCACACACACACACAAGTACGCATGCACACGCACACACACAGTACAAACCAGTATTTTGAAATGCTTGACTTGTGAGTTACAGGCATTTATTGCCAGCTCTGATAAAAATCTGCTAAAATTAGGCTCTCCTGTCATCGCGGCATTCGTTTTCTCCAGCAAGTCACTGCATTTTGAAAGGATGACTTGGGCGAAATTAATGTGCCGCTGGGTTGCTTTCAAAAGCCTGCCGAGTACCGAGCGAGCGAGCTATGCAATCAGTCATCAATGACCATAAATTCCATTGCAGAGTGAAGGGGAGACTGGCGCATTTGTGCTGACACGGGAAAATAGTTTGACAGAGAGCTGGCTGCATTCTTACAGTGTTTTTTTCTTTTTTTCTCAATGAGCTTTTCCATTAGGGAAATGTCTACTCCCAGCCCATATCCCAGCAGAGATGCACGGTGTCGTTATGTACGCGTGTGCATGTTCCGTCTGTGTACAGTACAGTGCAGCAGCAGCAATTGATGTTGCAGGACCAAGGAACTGCTATAGGTGTGGCCCTGGCCATTCAGAAAAACACCATTAAAAGCATTTAATTTTATAAGCCATAACTTACCATGTCCCAAGGCCATATCAACTAGGCACCTGCGTGATGAATGGCACTTTAAAGGCAAATAAACACTATCAGAAATCCTCACTTTAATGAGCATGTGCATTAAATCACATCACTGCGCTGGTGGGAATGGAATTTGATGCTAATGCAAAACCATTTGTCAGTGTGAGGTGGTGGTACTGACAAATAAACAAATAAAAGAGCCTGCCAATATGCTGTAAAACTGCACTACAGTACAAGGTGTAATGACACTGTGCCTTCAGGAGGATGAACCACCAGCCACATGACATGACCCACTGCTGGGTTTGACCGTGAGTGGGTTGTAACCGTACTTTTGGCCTGACCAATAGAAATCTTTACATCGTTTTGTGTATTAGTTGAAGCCATACAAATGATTGGTAATGCTTTAAGGTATTGTAAGCTAATACACTTTTTGTCACCAAATATCTCCTCGCAGAGTCCACTAGCTAAAGCCTAGTTTATACTTGGGGACAGGGTGGTCTAGTGGTCTGGGTGTTGGGCTTCCAGCTGAAGGGTTGTGGGTTTAAACCCCGGTGTTGACCTACCTGTAAGCATCCTTGAGCAAGATGCTTTAATGTCAGGCCAAATACTGTAAAGTGTTTTGGATACAATGCGCCCATTTACTTGACTTATTCGTGACGGCGCGTATTACGTGCGCCAATAATGACGACAAATTTGTGGGCGTGGCCTGGCACATTGGCCCTGCGCGTCTGTCGCGAGCCATGGCACGCACCTCAGATTTTTTGTAACTATTGTGTCCGGCGCGTTAGGTCTTCTTCATTCAAATGGCCTGAAGAACCTGCTGGAAAGATTAGATTGGGAGCGATCGGGACAGAGCAACAAATGCAAACCACAGTTGTGATTATTTTTTCTGAATATGCATTGCCTAATTGCCATGTTTAACAGCTAAATACAGCAGAATTAAAACAGAAAATAGCCAAATTGCTTTTGCTGTGCGAAGGTCGGAAACCTTCCGTTCAAATGTCACTTCACGTCTGTGCACTTCTGAGGCTGGTAGATTTTAAGAATAAATCTATGCATTGCCTTTGGCATTATTAGCGTATTTATAGAACCAGAAATAAAACAGAAAATGTAAATGATTGGATGTTCACCGTTTTAATATTGACATGACAATGTCATGTCACGTCTCTGGCTATTATGTACACTTCTCTAGAGTAGCTAAAACTACGGTAGAGGTTATTAAAATCATGTAATAGCCTAATTGTCCTACTATTATATTCAGTCTGATTCGACTATAAAGACAAGAGAAATGGTTATTTAGTAGACTAACTTTTTATTTACAAACGGTAAACAGCAAGAACGATTATCGTTTAGATAGGCTATCTATGTAGGATACACTCCACAGTACACTCCAGCGGGCGGGCAAACTGACATAATATATGTGCTATGTGCTGGCTCTTTCTCCGTGAAAGACACACAAACATCTAGTGTTCCTTGAGAAGTAATAAACTGTTAAAGTTGGA
Source organism: Forbesichthys agassizii (assembly GCA_026546735.1). Taxonomy (NCBI): domain Eukaryota; kingdom Metazoa; phylum Chordata; class Actinopteri; order Percopsiformes; family Amblyopsidae; genus Forbesichthys; species Forbesichthys agassizii. The sequence continues at coordinate 660,282 of JAODLL010000010.1, forward strand.
TACTACACATTCTCAAAACAATAGAAAAGACAGGGAGTTCGCACAACATCCTCAACTTCCTACACATTTTTATTATACAGTGCTACTTTTCGTTTTGGGGAATATCGCTACCACACAAATTCCAGGTTGCGTGGAGTATGTAGTGCTCTAGGCGGGCACGTCCTACACACGCCATAGGCGAAGCGCCACCCAACATGGCAAGTATGTTGAGGCCTTTACCCTGCATTCACACCGCCGACATAATCAACTCGCAAATCGCTCAATTGCTAATGAGCTGTCGCCAAACCCTCTCTAGTGTCCAAAACGCCAGCTCGAGAGTGGGCGTGTCTTACGCCAGCAGCTAGAACTGGCATGAGGTCTACAGTAAAATTTGTCAAATCAAACACACAAATAAAGTGCATTCCCTCAAAAAAAATTAATATTTTGGAGGGAAATGTTTGTATAAATACTGTTATTACATTATGGACCGTTATTACACTAGGCACTAGTTAACAGCGAGGGATTTAAAGATAGCCATCGAAAAGAAGATGCAGAGTCCTGCCATTGGTAGTTGCCAAACTCCGTCACCAACCACTTCTCCACCACAAGTTCTCAACTCTGATCTGTCGACATTGTCGCTGGGCGACATTGTCGCCGAGCATAGCTCTGCCCGATGTCACAAAGCAACGCTGGCGTCCGTTTGAAATTAATTGGAACGTGCCGAGCTGAACACGTCAGCGGTGTGAATGAAGGGATGCCGTTCTGTATGCTGAAAAAAGAAGCCGGTACAGTATTCCACCCAGCCCTGGCTCTGTAAATGGGAACGCAAACAAAGTGGTGGTGGTCGAGGGGTGGGGCATACCAGTTCAGTTATGTCACACTTTTATATCAACTTCACTCCATCAACACACATTGGTTAGGGTTAGACACACATGGAAGATTAAATATGTAATTTAGCACTTATCCAGAGCAACTTTGGGATAATTCATTAGCCTACAATTACAGCTCAATATTAAGGTTGGGTTCAAACCCATGACCTTCTGGCTGGCAAAACACCCAGACTGCTAGATTATCCTGTTGATTGAAATTACTGTTGTAATATGGCATAGGTATTGCTTATTTTGTCTTCTTTTTCTAGCAATGTTGAGCAGTATATTGTCTATGTCCATTTCAGACATTTTTGTTTTATTTATATAATAAAGTTTTTGTTTTTCTGTCATCTCAGTCCTGAGTCCAGGTTGTTGTCATCTATAAATTTAGTACTTAAACCCACTGTAAGAATAAGCCATGAATAACATGGCGCTGGTTCTGTCAAACAGTGAAGCCAGAGAACTACTAAAAAGAAAAGCCCTCTCTGAAAAGTTTTTAAAAGACTGACGGCATGCAAATCAAAAGGCCCTGTAACTGTGACGGCAGCAGGATGCCCATGCAGGGCTCCATTTGACACCGACATTGTAGGCTTGACAGGCTGTAATCCTATTCATTTACCCAAGAATGACCTGAAGTTAACAGCCTGGAATGAATGTAACTGTTGAGGATATACTGTAGAATGGTTTACGGGTGGGGGTGGGGACGGGAGGGAAGGGGAGGTTGTGGAAAGCCCGATTGGCAAGTGCTAGGCTATTGTTTTACCCAAGACAATGTTTGCCACCTCAACTCATACTGTTTATGTAGTCATGTCTCATGACAGGGTACTGTACAATATTGCATCATTGTGTACGCACACAGAAAAATGTATTATTGAAAACATTGGCCCATTAAGATGTTTCTGTACATAGTATGCTTCATGTTACTTAAATCTGCTATATGTGGGGTTTGCGCGTTGCAATGAAAGCTATCGACAAAAATGAATGAATGAAAGAAAGAAAGGAATATTTTTGTACTCAACTATTCTCAGTGGATCTAATATAGTGTTAGTCTAAATACTAAAAAAATAAAATAAAGAGTAAAGAGTGCAGGCTGCACCCGCAGCGGGTTGATGGTGCGTGTGTGCGGACCGCGGTTCTGTCTTCCGGAAACCACAAAACCGTGGATGTTTGTATTGCGGTTTCGGTCTCAGAACTGTTACACCCCTAATGAAAACTAAATATATCTTCCATAAAAGGACTTTACTATGATTATTGTCAAACAATTTAAAAAATACTAAATACTAAGATAACAAAGTACGCTCATTAGCCTCCCCATCCCCTACCCACCATGCCCAGACACAATTCAGTTTAGACTTCCATTATTACACCTTCCTGTTCTCAGTACTCAATCTAGAGCCATGACTAGGTTTATAACAACGTCTCCACCTCATCCTATAGACGGAGATATGCATCCCTAAGAATTGAGCTTCTCCACACGTCCAACTGGCCAGTTGAATTAGAATCACTTGGCTCCAAACAAGCCACTCTGCTCCAGCAGTCTGCAGCCGCCCGTATTGGGCCAGCAGAGTGGTTTCACTAAGGCAGGGGCGTGTGACTGGGTGGTTTCCCTATCTACGGTGGGCTGACAATCAACCAAGCCTGTGGCTCGCGGCACTGAACACTTTGTGCAATCGTTCTCAGCTTGTTGCCTTTTGCTAACACACACACACACACACACACACACACACACACACACACACACACACACACACACACACAACCCTCGTAGTACATCTCCCACCGACGGGGGACAAACAAGTAATATCATACATCTATTATGTGCAAAGAAGCCCACAATTCTAAGCCCAGACACTTGTATAATGAGAAACAGATCTACGCACACACACCCTTATCAGACGAGAGCTCCGTTACATGATTTAAAGCAGCTGCCAGAGGATTCCGAGGTTTTGTTGAATAGAAAATAAGATTAATGTCGCGCCTGTGTGGACTTTGGTCCTAATAAACTGGCATAATCTCACCAGTTGCTTAGAATATTCATGAGATATGTTGCGAAGGATTTGTTGGATTCAAATAGACTGCCCTCCGCACCCAACCTTTCATTTCTTCCAAACGTTTGTAGCATTAATATGACTCTCCAAAAATGGAGGGAAACAACTTCTCATCAAGACATTTAAATTCTTTCCACGCGGCCTGCTTAACAAATAGTCTCACCGTGTCCTTGAAATTGGATTATCTCTCTCTTGGTATTTGGGTGGAAAACTCTCAAGAAGCTCAACATAGATTATTTCGATATTGGCAACAAAATAAAAAAAAAGGGTGGGGAGGGGGGGAGAGTTAATTGGGAAACTCTGAGCTACAGTGGGATTGTGACTTTGATCAATGACTGGGGAAACTCATTACCAGCTAGAGCCATTGCGAGATGCGGGCCCTAATTGTGTGCCAGTGGTTGTAATTGACAGCTGCATGAAGCAGGTGTGCCCAGTGACACGGTGGCACAATGCCGGCGACACAAGATAGAAGGGATGGACTGAGAGAGAGAGAGAGAGAGAGAGAGAGAGAGAGAGAGAGAGAGAGAGAGAGAGAGAGTACATGATAGGACTACAGGGGAGCTTCTACTAGCATGTGGTGATAAAGGGTGTGTGACATCGATCCAAAATATTAGACGTATTATTATCACTTCAAATATTAGACAGATATAAAAATGCTTTCCACATTAATCTGTTCGCTTACTGTGCTTTTCAAATGTGCTAACAACTCAAAAATATTGTGGTAGAAGGAGTAAGCTCCACTTAATTATTTATTGATTCCAGAAATCATTTGCATGCTCACAACTCATACGGTGACAACTATAATCACACCGTGTTACACAACCTACAGCAAGTGACATCACTTGACTTTGAAAAATATAAACTACTTGTAGTACTACTGTAGTAACGACAACTGACTACACATACCTGCTCATCCCATATTATCCGGTGATACAGTCCATGAGAAAAGTTGAAATGTTTCACCTTTTAATGGCAGTGCTCAGTCAGAGACCAGAGGACAGTGTTGAATTCAATCAAGCACACTGTAATTCCTTTGCGGAGCATGAGTGGGACTGACTCACGGGCCCCTAATGGTTGCCTATAATCAAGCGGCGTGATTAAGCACTTGGGGAAGTAGGCACACACTGAAAGCCCTATGGAGACGTTCTCTTCTCAGAGGTAAGTACACTCATTACCTCCCGGCAGCAGCTATACGTGGGTGCTTCATTAGCTTTTATACCCAGTTTCTGCCACATTCTCATAGTTTAGCATTCTGTGTGTAAAAAGGCGACGAAAAGAGCCCTCGACTGCTACATTTCCGACTCGGCGGTGCGCGGGCCCACGGAAATCCAGGAAGTATATGCTTCTCTGAATGGCGAGCAACGCGGTGGCTCCATTTATTAATTTCAGCTCTCATGACACTTCATAGAAAGTGCACACACAATACTTAGTCTTCTCAGTAGGACGTTCAAACTCGCTTGCATTAGCATGGAATTCAAAGCAGGACCAAAATGATTCACACAAGCTCATTCATAAAACCCCACTCAGTAATATGCGCTTGAAAGTATAGTAGAAACTGTAAAAGATCATTAACAAGAAGGCCACGCCACGCTAACAATAAACACTGCATTTGCTTCACTGTGGTTAAGAACTAGCCTAAACGGAGAGACACAATGTGCAACCCCTCACTTCTCATTGGGTTACGTAGTTGGTCGTCGTGCATGTCAATCAAAATACCTCTCCTGTCAAGTAGGCAGATCTTGACGCAGTTAGCCAGCGCTGTGTCCCAGACTTTACGTATGTAAAGGCTGGCTCAGCGAGACTAGGTCGGACAAGACAACACAGTAGGCTACAACAGCAAAACAGCTTCTGTTGCATTCCAAACTTGCTCATTACGATATTGGAGGACAGGGCGTAGAGGGGCGTGGCTTGGGATAGGTCAATTGTGACGTGAAGCCTCTCCGGGGAGAATGTGACCGCGGCTGGCAAGCAAACAGCATGTGGGCGACGCTCTCCACATGGCCAGCTACATTAGATGGCCAGACAGATGCGTCTGCCACCCAGACTCATTAGTGAGGGCCATCGAGGTTCCCAACCGGAGACTCTAAGTCTGACTGCTTCCATCTGTGTTCTAAAAACACCTCACATCTGCTTAAGGACAAGCTAATACAGACCAGCCCAGCACGAGGCTGACTTTGTTAAAAGTCAACCGGTCCTGTTTGGATGTTATTAGATTTAAGACAACTTAGAGCTGGACAAATGTAAAAGGACGTGGCTCTACGGAATACCCTCATCTCGCTTGCCACACACATACACACAGACTATCTCCTTCTTACACACACACCAACACACACGCTCGCTCGCACGGATGCATGCACGCGCACACACACACACACAATCGCTCGAGGCATGGGGGAAGATGGATAGCCACTAAGTGTTTCGAGTGAACATATTACTGGCAATAGATTATGACCATTATAGGTAAACCTCCTGGCAAAAAGATTAGTCTAATTAGTCCTCTATTTAACTACGCTCGTCTATAGTTGTGCATTATGTCTGATGTATTGCCTCTTTAACATTTTGAGAAGCTTGTGGAATGCCACTTTAATCGAGTGTTTTGCATCTTCCAATCTGTTTACCCTTGTCAACGTAATGGTTCTTGAAATGCACAAATGGCTCTTGAAATGAGCTATGGCTGGTAATGATTTGCTTAATATTTGTTTTGCACCGATGTTGGAACGCCTGCCCATACTACAAAACGGCTGTGGGACGACGTCTTCCATCAAGAACTTTGAGTCCCCTCCCCACCACCACCGCCCTCCCACTCAAAATATGGATTTGATGATAGCCATCTCTCACTTCTAAAATAAGCACAGACGGATGCCTGACAAATGTCCCAATATCCATCAAAGTATTCTCTCAACGTCTTGTGTTCTCAGCCACCAGCTCCCACCTCCCCTCAGCAGCAACCTCCTGACAATACATCACTGCCTTTGATCCAAATTGTCCTAACTGTCTGCCTCGTGTCATAGAGGTTCTCACTGAGGCTGTCACTGAGTGTGTGTGTGTGCGTGCGTGCCGGTTGTGTGTCTAAAAGACGTATTTCAAAAAATACATAAGCACTGTGTGGCCGACCGCGTGTAATGTGTGTGTGTGTGTGTGCGAATGTGTATATAGCCTACACATAGGTGCACAAGCCTTATTCGTTGAGGGATAAATCCAATCCATTACCTGGCGGGGCTCAGTGCAGCTCAATCGATGGCACTCTCAGTGTCTGCTGATGAACTTCCCTCGCTGACAAGGTGTATCATTCAGGACTGCCCTCGAGCAAGCACCCCCCCACCCCCCACCCCCACACACACACACACACACACACGCGCACACACACGCACACACACACACACACACACACAGCCTCCAGAGGTGATACGCAATATGTTCGCAAGGGAAAGTCAGCAGACATGTTTATCTCAAAACGTATGGAATAACGTGTAGATGTAGACACCTCACCATTTAGTGGGCTCATGGAGGGCTGTCTATGTCATGTAGCGTCACTAGGGCTGTTAAGTAGCCGGACAAGCTAGCATATGGGAGCATTCAAATGTATATTGACAGCGCATCTCTCTCTTGAATCTGGCCTTCCTATTGGAGAAGCGACGTCATGTGTGAGCTTGAGCCAATCTGCGAGGAGTAGCACAAACACACACACACACACACATACTACACACCAAATTATGAATGCAGTTTTTTTATTTTATTTATTTCTATAATATTAAATATTGTAGCAGAGCATTTCATACGTGAACTATGTATTGTATCCGTGCACCACTACAATCATCCATTCACCAGCTGAACAAAGACGGCTACACGAAATGAAAGACACAAACAAAAAAAAGTGTTTGCCATACATTATCTATGTCTCCACTCTTATTCCCCAGGCGCGTTTATTCTCTTATCTGGCGGCAACTTCCCCTCAGCCTGCAAGAGGAGAAGGATGGAGGAGCAGTCAGCGTGAAGCAGGAGATCAAATGGCAGGGCGGTTATGAGATGTGTGTCTGATGCCTTTTTCAGACTGTGGTGTTTTGGCCGCCGCCGCCGCGCCAGTCAATCACGATTACAATGGCGAGGAGAGATGGGCGCAGCGGCGCAGAAAGAGCAGCAGCGATAATTACAATGCAAGGGACAAGATAATGGGAACGCGCCGCACTCGCCCAATCATTTCTTGTAGCAACTGACGACTGACCCCGCCCGCACACCACCCCCTCCCCCCCCACCCCCATACCCTCAAACGCGGAAACCTCAGCCCCACCACCGACAACCAGCAATCACAGGTCATATTTGTGGAATCCAAAGTGAATTCAAGTGATGACGGTTGTGGCATCTATGTATGTCTTTTGATTTTTATTCCCAAGACATGAATTTATTGCGCTAGGTATGCCGTAGTCTGGTAAATCAAAGTTGCGTAATTGATGCACATCGACTAATAATGCTGATTACAACTCCAAAACAACATTTCCATTGACTCTTAATATAATAGATGAAGCTAAATGGAGAATAAACAACTGATTACACATCACAATTTCCTGTTAAGTAAGGTATTGACCCAATATTCCACAACTTACTGTAGGTATCTTTGGTGCATGTTAATGAAACGACGACAGTTTATCATTTGTCAAATAAGGTTACAGTAACTCCATTGCATGTAATCATTACTCTATTACAGTACAATCCAGTACCGAGATGCTCCTTCTAGAAGCAGCCAGCTGAGAACATTAATCATGGGATCGTCCACATTAAAGTTGCTGCTAAGCATAAAGTGGCTTAATGAAAATGGAGTTGTTTACGATACACCTGAGTACAATGTTATCATATGAACTCGAGACAAACGACTTGATTTTTCATGGGGCCATTTGAAGAGGGGAATCGCTGATTCCGTGACGAACACAACTGAACCGCTAAAGAGGTGTATAAGGCACCATCAATCAGTACAAATATTTCGGGTAAATATGATGCAATTTTGCACGAATGGCTAATGTTGTGCATTGTTTGGGGTGTATTGGGTCAATGTAATTCATTATGGAGTAAAATTGCTCATTCAGTACGAAGAGTATCTTGTTTGTTTCATTCCTTGCCCTGGCACACAGCTGAAAGCAGAAACGTAGGTTATTCACAGTTGCCTGTTTCGTGACTAATCCACTGTGCTTTGGCATACTGGGAACACACAAGCATTTGGTGAGCATGGTTTGTGAGTACAATGATTTATACCAAGCAAGCAGAATAAAAGGAGTGGGGGGGGGGACAACTCTGAGAACATGTTCTGCAGCTGTTCACACACTGCCAATCAAGCTGCTAGCCTTGCGGCGAAATAGCAACAAAAAAAAAAACTGTTGACACACACATTACATGTAAGGTCCACGCTGGCATTATACCATAGCCATACATCCAGCGTCTTGAAACCATTCAAGGTAAGACACCTCTGCTGATCGCACAGGGCAAGTCTCGCATGGCAGGGATGATAGTGTAAAGGATGGCATATTGTGCACATACACGTTGAATACAAACCTGTGTAATGTGGAAGTGCCAAGTGTCTTTACCGGTGAAACAGTGAAACAACCACTCACGCGCACACACACACACACACACACACACACAAAGTAGATAAAAGTTAAATTTCTCAAAATAATCTCCACTCGCACCCACGCTTGCGCCGACAAAAAGCTGGCAAGATACGGTGAGTGAGACGGGGACCACATAGCTACACTAATCCCTGGTTATCAAATGCTTTTAAGCCTGCAGACTTCAGAGCCATTTGCAAACACTCCTTCCGTCTCTAGTTTATATATACTAAAAACGATATATTTCACCGCTGGTGTAGCGAGATGTGTAGGCTGCTGCTGTCCACCTTAAGCTGTGACAGACTGCCTGCAAGTGGCAGTCACATAATGGTTTCCAGGGAGACTGCATGGGAGCAGTGGACCCATATGTAGTGGGGACACAAAGCGTTATGCACCATTTCTACTTCCAGGCACGCGCCGCGGGGCGCTCTAGCTCGCAAGCTTCCACTTGAAACCATATGCTGTTCAGCTGCGGGGAGAGATTCAACCAAGTCATTAGGTGAACTGTGCATCCGATAGCTCCAGTTGCTTGTGTGCATTGCTGATGACAACAGCCGAATGCAGGTTCATACTCAAAACTCCAGTGAAAGGGCTGGATATATGTGATAAAAAGTAACATGCCATTGTTTTGCCTGTATAAACATGTATATCATCTGTTCAACAGCATTCGATGATACACTGGGTGTGCAAAACAAGGTACAAATTATGATAAAAACAATTTGTAGGCTAATTAATTGTTAATACAGAACATGTATACAGTGTGACACATATTAAAATGCCCCAGTGCTGGTTATGAGCACTAATGGAATGCCTCTTGTCCAATCAAATTACTTAACTGGAACTAGCTGTTATAGGCAAATTATATCGCTACAGTTTTTGGCAACCTACTTAAATGAGATTTCATTTCATTTTATTAATGTAGATGTTCAATGCAATATTTCTATAACCAAATTGTCCAGACACACTAAACTCATGTTATTTGGCTAACAGTCTACCTCAAGAAAATGAAACAAAACACTGATGTGACAGTTGATCAGTTCCATGATTACAACAAAATAAAATTGAAAAAAATATGTGCCGTATCAATTCAGAATGATCGATTATGATGATTAATAATGATTTATGCAATCCAGTTTTTTAAAACCCTTAGTAGGCCTACTGCCAAAATCATTGGGAACAAAAAGATTGAATGTAGGCTTAGGCTATTCAAAAAAGTTAGGTTTCAAAAGTCACAGCTTTGCATTTCCACTGTCAATTTAATCATTGTTTGGGGCATAGCTTCTTGCAAAACTAACATGGGGTTGTTAGTAGCGTCGATCACATACAGGAAATATGGTTCGTGCCAATAGCATATAGAGCAAGAAAAAAAAATAAAGTAAGTGCTGCATTATATACTGTAGCTTTTTCTACTGATGATAATAGGCAATACCTCTAACCACCCAAGCTGCCGCTGTCAGCACTCCATCCAGAGGATTTCAGAAAGACAGGCATGGCAGGAGGTGTCTAATCTCTACACGTGTTGCCTGCACAGCTCACCTCCACCATTTGAACTATGGAAGGGAAATGCAAACACGCTGCCATGTCTGACTCATTTCTCCAAATGACAGCTCTTCCCTCGACGCCTTGCGTTTATGTTTCTCGGCACCGTGCAATCATTATACTGATTTTGTTTCATGCTGGCGAGTGGGAGAGACACGTGAGTAGAAGCTGTGCAAATGTGGGCTTCGACAAACAGCCTTGGGTTGAAGTTGAGAAAATATGTTATACTTCAACGCCCCCTAGTGACGAAAAATGATAATTGTGACACAAATCTCAAAATGCGAGAAGCTACTGTAACATCACATTATTATTGCTGGAATGTTTATGCTTCATCATAACACTCTCAATTGCACTATTTTGTGTGTGAGTGTGTGCTATCGCGCGCGTGTGGGTGTGTGTGTACACACATTTGCAGATACAACTGCTACGTACTGTCTGAAAAAAGATGCTGGTAAACAACTTAAAACATGTTTAATTCTAAATATCTTCTTAGCCCTCTATACCACAAACATTGCACACCCTTTTCCGTGTTTCATCTCAGTGACGAACACGTTAGGTATGATGGGGTAAAAGCTGTTATGACATTTTGTGGTGATGAGAGTTTGAGAATAGATACTTTCAAACATGTTTGCTGTGTTGAGTGGTGAGTGTTGCTCAATGCCATGTATTAAAAGGGAAGCCACATATTTGCAAACTGCTACGATGTTTTACTGTATGTGTGAGTATTTGTCATCTCTTTTAATAACATTAGCCAATGTCCCTTTCATTACCAATACTTTTCACCTGAAATGTATGCCGTCTTATTCTGAGGTTAAATGCATGAACTTTAAAATCATAAAACCTTGACACAACCACTGAGGATACATTCTTCAGTAATTGGAACAGATTTACTGCACTTCTGCACTGACAGAGGTTCTTCTACTAGTACATCCAAGTCTCCCATCATCTCGTGCATCTGTCCAGTTTAAACACAACGATCTACCTCTTTAAAACACGCTAAAAAACGCTTTGATGTTATTAGTCCTCCCTCTTTGTAACATGGCGGTCAGTCCACAGTCGTTTCATTGAGTCTAAACATTACCCCAACTTGCATGAACGCAGGTGTCTGCGGTATACTGTATAACATATACTTCGCTTACATCATGTGCACCTGTTGGGCTGGACAACTGACCTTGGTCATCGGTTTGTTTAAAAGTTGACATCACAAACAGCAACATCCCACTCCATCCCATCTGTACCCGCAAGTTTGCATCAAAAAGCACCCTCTTTTTGGCAAATTCACCATAACAGACTTCACCCTAACGCTTTACTTCCCAGGCCTTATATTTTGAATTCCACCAACCTCGCTGGCTCCTATTTTTTAAACCGTCCAAAGAAATCTGATTTCACACTTTCTTGGGGCCCAAGTGAAGGGGGGCTTCTGCCCATAATGCTGTTCCTGCTTGTCAGGATGACAAGGCAACCAGAATCCCGTGGGCTGCGCATGTACGTTTTGAGGCTGCGTGTGCACGTTATATATGGTGGCAGAGTAAGGTGCTAAAGGAGAAATACAAATACCATAACAGGAGGAGGCTTATGCAAAGCATATGTTTTGGAAGAGAAAGTGTCAGTAGCTGGGAGAACATATAAAAATCTGAAATAAAGTGTAAATAACAGGTTGCCATATAGGAGAATTGCAGAAAGCATGTGTTGCATTTTTCTATTTGGCTGTTTGTCTGTATTGTGGGGTCTTGTGTCTCATATTCCTATACATTTTCTATAGGGTTCATGTCAGGCGAGTTTCCTGGCCAATCAAGCACAGTAATCCCATGGTCATTGAAGCAGGTATTGGTACCTTTGGCAGTGTGGGCAGGTGCCAAGTCCTGCTGGAAAATGAAATAAACCTCTCCATAAAGCTTGTCAGCAGAAGGTTGCATAAAGTCCTCTAATATATCTTGATAGATGGCTGAGTTGACTCTGAACGTTATGAAACAAAATGGACCAACACCTCTCCACTCTTCCGCCAGACTCTGGGACCTTGATTGCCAAATGAAATGCAAAATGTTCTTTCTCTAAAAAGAGGACTTCGGACCACTGAGCGACAGACCACTTATTTTTCTCCTTAGGCCAGGTAAGACACTTCTGACGTTGCCTCTGGTCCAGGAGTGGCTTGACACAAGGAATGCGACAGCTGTCGCCCATTTCCTTGAAACGTCTGTGCGTGGTGGCTGTTGATGCACTAACTCCTGCCTCAGTCCACTCCTTGTGAAGCTCCCCCACATGGCCTTCACTTGACAATCCTCTCAAGACACCGGTTATCCCTGTTGATTGTGTATCTTTTCCTACCACAACTCGGGGTTTTCCTTCAACTCGACTTTCTATGAATATACTTGGATACAGCACTATGTGGACAACCAGCTTCTTTAGCAATACTCTTTTGAGGCTTCTCTCCGTGTGGAGGATGTTGATGACTGTCAAGTCAGCAGTCTTCCCCATGATTGTGAAGCCTACTGAACTGGACTGAGTGACCAATAATAGTCTACAATATTGCTCTATTTCACAATATTCAAATTTTCTGAGATACCAATTTTTTTCTTTTTTTTTTAGCAGTAAACTGTAATTATCAAGATTGAAACAAACACAGGCTTGAACTATTTCACTTTGTCTGTAATGAATCCACAATATATGTGAGGTTCACGTTGTCAATTGAATTAAGGAAATGTATTATTCACACAAATTAAACGCAAGAAAGCATCTGAAGCACAGCTAATATTAGTAAGTATACAGCAATAACTATACATCACAAATGTAATAATGTAACAAATCACAACACTCCTTAAAAGTTATGTTAGTTTACTTTGTTTTGTCAAAATATACTGTACATTCAATCAAATCAGACATTTGAAAACAAATCTCAAATATCTAGAATAATTCAACTTTAGCATTGTTTTTACTTTAGGAAAGCCAGCAAAAACATTCATATAGATTCCAATCTCTTCATATAAGTACATGTGCACAATACGAACATAATAATAATATATGTTATAATAATGTGAACAAATATCGCTGTACTATCTCTTGTGTGAGACCTTCACACTTGCTAGCTGCAGTAGGTCACATTCGTGAAGAAGAGAGGGTCTCTGGGTTCTGTTAATAGATTGCAGCTTTCCAGTGGATGCGCAAGAGGTTAAATTCGGAGTACATTGTGATAAAGAGTTCACGCACGCAGGGAAGTAAGAGAATGAGAGAAAGACCTTGAACAAAACAGAAACTTGAAAATAATTGCGGAGGTTGGGTGAATGTGACAGGGAGATGAGGCACTGAGGTGTCACTGAGCGAAGACGAGGATACATTTAGAAAGGAGGGATGGATTGAGGTATAGGCTGACAAGAGTGGGAAAATGACATGAAGGAGGGTGTAAGCTAAGGAATAGTCTGATGGAGGGAGGGGGAGAGAGAGAGAGAGAGCAAAAAGGCAGAACAACGAGGGGAGGGGACAGGGAGGGGGGGGGTCTCAAGTCTGACAGTGACATTGCACTGATGGCCCCTAATGAAGTAACCCAGGTGCAGGGGTGGAGCTCCCACTGACAGCCAAAGCGCCACTAGCACGGATCGAGAAGTAAACACAGTTTCCAACACACAACAAGGGCCAAGATTGAACGATCCATGACAGACCTTCCATACAATGAAACAGGTTCCAGTGTTGGGAAAGACAGCAAAATGTCTTTATAGGATACAAGTAGGTATGGCATGACATGCCAAGTAGGTATGGCATGACATGTAGTGTTAATTGTTTTTTTAAATAAGTTACAGCTTAGAGTTTTCCAGAAAGATTAAAAATAATTACATTGTACGGACAAGAAGATTACACGTCTATCAAAATGTAGCAAACCATTTTTATAGTTGGCGGTTGAAAAATCACCAAAATCCAAATTAATCTTCTATTCAGGTAGATTTCAAGTTTTCACAGTTTTCTTTGTGTATATTATTTATTAATACCAATGTAACCACTTTCTGGCTTTTAAGATGTTGTGGGCCTAAAATAAAATGATTAAATTACATGAATTTTCACTATGTAATAGACTTCATGATTTCAAAAGTTCATAAAAATAGCATTGGTTGCTAGCAGTGAAGCCTTCTACTGAACTACTGATTCTTTAAGGTAGGGATAAGTCGAGCCAGTGGGTAAGATGAGCCACCCACTATATCTAAGTAACCATAAACAAATATTATTGTGTGTGACCACATATTAAGGAAGTATAGTTCACATTGGTCAACCCATCTTCAAGCACAAGGAGAGAGTGAACCAGTGTGAAAACAGTTTTGTCAAAATGGAGGTTGTGGGCTAAAATGATGTTGTGGCAAGTTGAGCAAGTGGCTCAATTTACCCCCTAGGTTTATATAGGCTGCATAGTTACAGAGTAGTCTGTGTATTAAATTATGATTTAGTCATATTCAGCATAAATACATTCATACACACAAACGCACACTGGTTGTGTCACTATTACAAGTTCATGTTCATTTTATACGTTATAGTATTTATGTAATATCTAATTGTTGACTAGAGTTAGGTTTAAGCCACACACAAAAGTCACATCACCATCAACATCACAATTACACATAGCCTACATTCTGAATGTGTAACACACAAAGATCAGTTCAATATTAACTCAAAAGTTAAAATGTTGAACAGAACACATATATGTTTTTATCTAAAAGTACAAGTTTTTGCTTTTGATTGCATATTATATTTTATTAAATATATTACAAATAAGCATTTGGAAAAGCCGTTAAAATAATGCAGGTTTTTTTTATATGCAATGCAAAACTCAAGAGGAAATTATCTTCTGCATCAGCGAAATGAATTAACATGAACTTTTTTCTGGCTGTGATAGAAGCTAATAAGCTTGAGCAAAATCACTTGTATGTTCAATAGATTGAATAATTTCACTCCAAGGCAAATGACACACACTGTAGCATCAACCAGTTGGACAATAATCAAGCCACAATATTCACAGTTGTTAACAAACAATATTCAGAAACCTGTGGCGCAAATGCTGAGAAAAACAGAAAGATCTGCTTATCTACAGTCTGTGAAAGAAGCAAGAGTTTAGTCTCAGAAAGCATTAATGGGACCTACATGCGGCTTAGCATCACTTCAAGTATATACTATTTAATAACAAAATTAATATGTTGGCCATTCGCTCTAATATCAATATTTCTGTTCTGAGCAAAAGCATAATTTTTTAAACAATATTTAAAAAAAGACCCAGTCATTACAAAATCAGATTGCTTTAAAGGTAATTGAAGGCCAATCAAAAAGTCAAGCGGGAACTTCCGGTGCTGAGCAATGAAGTGCCAAAATCTGCAGTTCCTCGAATCACCACTTGAGACTGCAAAAGGGAGTGACTCCCTATAGACTACCATGTTAAAATGTCCAACAGCGTTGGACATTTGTAAGTAACACGTCTTGTTCTTTTGCGCTTTCAGGTGGGTCAGTTTAGAAGCGTGTCCTGTTCACACTAGAATATGATACTGGCCATATTTATAAAGGTAATGTGAACAGAAAAAACAAGAAAATCGGATTTGAGCACTAAATCGGGATTGACCATTAAAGGTGATAAGTGTAATATTTGTATCTTAAAGCATTATAAAACCAACCAAAATTATCAAGAGAGAAATAAGAAATATATCTCTAATATATATCTAGAAATATCAATTTTGATGATATGTCAAAGATAAATTTGAGTTTTTCATGTGTTCCTTTGTCGGCTAATATTTTTACCAGGCTGTAACTGTTTTAAGTCGGTTGGCTACGGCCCTGATCACACAGATATTGGCTGCCTTGGCCAAAGAGAATGCTGCCTGGGCCAAGTTTGACATCGACGAGCAGTGTGCAAGGGAAAAGCCATGCCATGTGTGCCTTACCATATGAAAACAATGGTGTTGCTAGCGACGAGTTTCTGGCAACTCTCTTTGATCGGGGCCTACCAGATTTACGCAGTACACTTGCTAATCACACACAGCCTGTACAAAATGTAGCTGATATAAAGGACGATATGTGCAAACAAACAAGTTAAGCATGATTTATTCCATATCAAACGCATCTGCGTATGGCCTGCAGATCCCGCACAGAGCCGCACTGGACCATAGAGAATGGCTGCATATAGCTATCCTATTTATGCTTCGGTGGGTCTGCATTGTTAATGTCATGTGCGAGTGTACGCTGGTGTGACGGAGATCGTCCGTCCCCCTCCGGGAATCGAACTCCGATCTCCCAGGCAGAGAGTAGACGCTCTTACAAGG
>JAODLL010000010.1:676694-705759 GCA_026546735.1 Forbesichthys agassizii
ATATATATAAACAAATCATCTATGAACATACATGCAATAGTGGACACATCTCCCAAATTCCATAAAAGCCTTACACATCGTCCCTATACGCCTTCTCATTGCTGGGAGAATTTAGTCTTAAAAACATATACACTAACATCTTAAGTGATACGTGATAATCGCCCGTTCAGTTTGACAAATCAAATGATTTGGTATTTTAATGTATGTATTTTAATGTATATAACAAAACTTCAAATTCAAAACTTCAAATTGGGTAAATAATATCTTAATGTTTTACCTGGAAAACTTCAAAAGGTTTGAAGGAGTCTCCTACTCCCTCACGCAGGCTAAATCCCCAGGGCTCGCCCCCGCGTAGCGTTACGCAGATGTAATCCCCCGTGCCCATGCTGTGCGTATAGCTCCAGGAACTTCCACTTGAGCATCAAGTTGTCAACCAGACAAAGATAACTTTTGAAAGCTTGGACCAGCACACTGCTGTATAATTCCCCCATCATCTGTGAGTTTTTTCATCGGAGTCCAGCCCGCTGTATGTAACGTCACGAATTGTGGACCCGCCCGCATGCGCTTACTGTGGCAGTTGGCGCGCCTGGTGCGCACTATTCTTTTCTTTTTTTAGTATTTATGTTTTTTAGGAGTTTAACATATTCCTTCATTTTGTTCGTGAATTGACTTGTACTACCAGTTAGGCCAATCATATTCTGACACTTTGTCCATACAAAAGAAAATCTGTATCTTAAGGACGACGTGCATGCAATTGAGTTATTGTGGTCTATTGGACAAGGGTAACAAGCCAAAATTGAGAGAAGTAGCAGTTAAAATCACCGTTTCTGTTTAAATGTTTCAGACATGTATTTTGCTCCAATATAATTGACATATTTAAATTAATGGTGGTTTGAAATGATAACGAATCATTGGTAGTCAATAGTAGTCCTAAGTAAACTATCATTCATAAAAATATTGTGTAGCTGTGTGATGAGTCATATGGTAGAGATCGACCTTGCCATATCGATAGCAAAATGAGATCCCCTAGAGTGGTAGTGTAGGTCTACATCTAATTTACATAATCATTTTATATAATATAAAAAACTATATGATACACGTAGCAGCAGGTAAACAACACGGAAAACAGCATTCCTTCAATTTAAAGGACGCATTATTTTAGCTGACGTGTATGGTTCCCACACGTCTGCGCATGCGCATGCCTTGTTATCCAGTGCGTAAGCCAGCTACCGGTGCTATAGTGGAGTTTGACGTGGCACTCTGCTTTCACTATAGAGGATTTACAGTGCAGAGGATTGCGCCGATTCTGCCTAGAATTAAGGTAAATGACACATTCAGCAATATACACATACTACGTAAAGATGCAGTGCTATTCTACATAATGTTTTTGGGCGAATCTAGCGTGTGGATATTGTATAACCTTAAAAGATCATGCTTTTTTTCTTAAAGGGAAACTATGTAGCAATTTCCGCAATTGTTGTCGGTTCTAAATAGCTTCAGGTTATCGATGTCATTTAATGTTTCAAATTGAGAAGACGATGGAAATTCAGCGATTGTTATGAATTTTTGAAGAAAGCAATGCTCTAGACTTCTAGCCGTCATAACGGGTCTTTGACGTGGCAATTCTGGGCATAGACTGACCAAATCCACCCAGCAGTCATATGCTACACGTGATTTCCAGTTAAATCTGTCTTGAATTGTCTAGACATGAATTTATTGAATAGAATCAATACATAGCCTATGTCGTAGCCATTCCTATTTGTAAATAGAAGTTGTAAGCAGTACCCTACGCAGCTGTTAACTCTTGAGAACATTTGTGCAGAGAGATGCTTCCTATAGGCTAAAGGCTACAATGCTCGTTTAAAGTTTTCCAGAACGAGAAAGTATATGTTGGTGTTGTGCTCTATTACAGAAAATAGACATGTTTGAGTCACTTTAAGGCTGTGTTATCAATGCAAGGCCTGTGTTATCTCTCAAAGCAATATCAAAGGTCCCTTTACACGTGAGTGTATGTTTCCTCTTGTCAGAATTGAGTGGATGTACAGTATCCATCTGTATTAATGCCTTTGATGCATATGACTGTATGAAGAGATGTTCCTCACACCTAACAGGTTGTTAACCCTTGGACGCCCCGTGGCATGAGAAGAAGGTAAAAGTCATCCCAGCAAAATGAGTCAGCAGGGTTATGTTGCCGCACCGCCATACTCACAGGCCCAGCCAGGGATGGGGGGCTACCAAGCCGGCTTTGGGCCTGGGCCTACCCAGCCCATGTATGGACACTATGGGGGACAACAACAGTCGTTTCCTGCTCCTCCAACAGGTACTCTCTGACTAACTAGTCTTACATCACCCACCGCACACACACTCACACACACACTCGCACACACTCACGCACACACGTGCACGCCCACCACCACTTCTTAACAAGTTAGGACATCTCCAAACTTTATTCTCTCCAGTTGAATGGACTTTGGTTAGATGTGTATTGCTATTGAATTGCCAAAAAGGCTGCATAATGATAATCACAATCACAGCCATGACCACTTTACAGGAACCCTCACCAATTAGGCTGTGCTTACCATACACACTCACACTGTTTTACAGTTATTTGGTTGCAGGGCTATTACCATAATCACTGTTGTCCCCCAGAATGAACACAAATAATTTAAGTGTTTTAATCGTTTCCCATCCAACGCATTAACCAAATGTATACTATGTCCTGATAGGCATTTGTGTGTACTGTGTTATTACAACCCCTAATTCCACCTGATACAAAAATGCAACACACATTAAAAAGCATATTCCTGACAACATGGCTCCCCTCAGCTACAAAATCTCCTGTTTCCTCGGCCCCCGGAATGCCTCCAGCACCAGTGTCCAGTCATTATAGTCCACAGGTCCAGCAGAATGGAGCTCATCCACAAAGGTACATCAACAACCAGTCACTAATGAGAAGTACATTTAACTTAAAGCTACAGATTGAATGAGCTAAAAACGTCTCTTTCTGTACATACAAGTAGAGGGTCGTCTGCCTAACCTCTGTATGCATAACACTCTATTTATTATCTCTAATCCTAGAGTAAACATAAATATAGTATTATACGATATGTAGTGCTATATTTACGTATACTCTAGGACTAGAGCCACCTGTTTACTAACCAGTCAGCCATAGAACTGCTGTTTTCAAAGAGAAACCGCTTAATTGGCCTTTAGGTTAAATAAGAAAGTACTTTCTGAACCATAAAAGCAGTGTGAGTCTAATATAATGCTTTGTGCTTCAACCAAGAAGCTGTATCATTGGAAGCCTGAGACCACAGAATACCCATATGGTTGTGTATTTTACAGGTACCCTGCACCTTCTGCAACTTATGGGCAACATCCTCAGTCGCCATACCACAACATGCCTTCTCAGGCCCCACCTCCAGCACAGCAGCTAACCAATCAGATGACTGCAATGAATTTGGGCAACTACGGTATGTTTACTTATTTCTAAGCATACGTTGTCATACACGTCACTCTGTTTACACTGTGGGGTGTAAACATGACCATCCATAGTCATTGTGTAGAAGCAAAGGGATGCTAGCTGTCTCTTTTTAGAAATGTTATGTTTCTTATCTTAAATGTGCAGTATATGCAACTATGGAGAATCATTCATGACATTGTGACCGATGTCATGAATATCGGCAGGCGTGATTATCACTCGCTCTTTATGCCCAACAATTACCTACCGCATTTAATAAAGCCTTATTTTAGCCAACAACACAAAGTGTAGTAAGTCATTCTGGTGAGAACTTGTTGATATTTGAACTCATTCAAAAAAAAGCAACACCCTTCCTTCAATGTCATAGGGTGCTTATTCAGAAGCTCCCCATCCCACATGGGAAATGTGTATCGAAGGCTAGGAAAGGGTTGTTGTGTGCGGTCTGCACCACTTTCTTATTGTTCCTATTTCCAGAGCCAGGGCTGTGTAGAAGTACCAGTATATTCTTTCAGTGCACACACAGAAAACAGTAAGCTAGTGGACTGCAAGTAGATATTTAGTAAATCTGACAAAAGGATTATTATCTTACAATTGATTACTATATCTTTATCATCAATTACTCCGTTGGCAGCCCCTGGCTCGATGCAGAGCTCTACTGGCCCAACAAGCCCCGTAGGACAACACTCATACCAGACGGCCCCTCACTCAGCTATGGGCCAGCCACAGATGTCTCCACCACAGTCACCTCCAACAAGCATGGCAATGTCTGGGCCCCAAATGTCTGGGCCCCAAATGTCTGGGCCTCCAATGCCAGGACCCCAAATGTCTGGGCCTCCAATGCCAGGACCACAAATGTCTGGGCCTCCAATGCCAGGACCACAAATGTCGGGCATGGGTAGACCTTTTCCTGGGCCACCTCCACCAGGTTCGGGGGGCTTCCAGCAGCCTGGGCCTGGACCTACCAATCCACAGGGGTACCCTCAGCAACCAGGTAACTACTGTATGACTAACACCAAGGAGCATGTGAATGAACACTGTGAATGAATGCATCATGTATTGTTTATCTCATTACTCAGCATAACATATTCATAGCACTGTATCTATAATACAGCCCTTGGTATTGTGGCTAATAGACAGAAACAACATTGCTCTGCCCAGGTCAGTTTGGGGGGCAGATGGCTGGACCCCATCCAGGTTTCCCAGGGGCCTTTCCTGGTCCGGGAGCCCAAATGGCTGGCCCACCTCAGAAGAAACTGGACCCAGATTCTATCCCCAGCACGGTAAACACTGTAGCTCACTTATCCTCTGCCTGCAATCCTTAGCATTTTACACCAGACTGTGCTGCGTTTTCTGCCTCCGGACATCAACATATAATGATTTCAAGCGTTTAATATGATACTGGATTGTCCGTTCCAGCTCTATGTCTGAAACACAAGTGTGCGTGAATGTGCATGTGTCCAGAGTGGAATAATTAGAGCGAGCCAGCCTCTGAACACTCTGTTGAGAGGCTGTTTGATGTTTCAAACTAGAACAGAGTTTTTGTAATGCTAGTTTCAACCACAAGGGCATTGATCTGTATAGTATTGAGGAGTCTGACCTACTTCACTGTTCCCATAACGACCGTGCAAACATAGTCATGGTAGTCATACATCTTTTGTCAAAAATCTTTTGACTCCCAATTTACTTTGTATTGTGAGAAGGTATTTCCTTGTTACTTTCTGTCAACAACAAACTGCCTAAATGTGTCTGTGTGCCGGGATGCATTATCAACAAGGTAAATAATCCAGAACCAAATTTATATTAGATGCTGAACACAACAAATTAACCCTTTAGGAGACACAAGTGGGTTGCATCAGGACGCATGAGATAACTGTAGAATCCTGACAAATATGCCTACATGTGCACTGGTGACAGCTTGACATATGCTAAAATAATCCTTAGACATATCTAATGATTTAGCTAGGTACAGCAATTTAGCACAATGTGGCGCAATTGTGTTCTTCTTCTCCAGTAGATTTCTGTAATATGACACCTTGTGCTCTGCCTCTATTGCCTATATCCACTTTTGTCTCATTAAAGGTTCATATTTTTGATTGGACATCTTAATAAAACAGTTTCTGGATTCCTTTCCTTGTGGTCAGTGCATCCCGACACACAACAGCTTTTAGGCATGTTTCAGTTTGCTGTTATTAGCCGAAAGCAGAGGAACCTTCATGCCATACATAGTCGATGGAAGTCATATTTGTGTTCTATTTTTACGGGCGCCAAAATAATGTAAGCTCAGAATCCTCAATATAGTCTCTATGGAAATCAAATATGAACATTGTCAGTCTGTTCCTCACAATAGGATTACATGGAAACCTTGATCTATCATGATCATGCAATCTAGGTGTACTGCAGCGTATTAACATTCACTCTTGTGTTTCAGACACAACTAATAGAGGACGACCAAGCCAAGCGCGGAGGTCAAGTTTACACCACGAACCTTCGTGGCCAGATTCCTCCCCTGGTCACAACTGATTTTGTAGTGCATGATCAAGGTAAACCAGTCAACATAACATTCCGGTTTTGCTCCAGGCACAAACGGTCTCTTCGCAATTTATTTCAGCAGCCACAACAAAGGGAACACTTTCAACTACTGTAGTGTCATTTCAAGTAAAACATAAGAAGGATTTTAAACTTACATTTACAGCTTTTCTCTAATGTAAGTTGTCTTCCATTTCTGTAATCTTTAGATTTGATCTATTTGGCAAATACAGTATTATGTATACATTTTTGTGTGTACCATGTCCCTTTTGTCTTATAAACTATAATTAAACACTATAAAAAATAAATCATAATTCTTGGACAGCTACCCAAATTGCCATATACTCCATTCCAAAATTCCAGAATTCCAAAAACAACAGTTTCCTCATTGCTCCACAAAGCATCTCTCTGTACACATCTTTGTCTGTGTAATTCCAGGCAATGCTAGTCCCAGGTTCATGCGCTGTACAACTTATTCTCTACCCTGCACCGCTGACCTGGCCAAACAGTGCCAGGTGCCCTTGGCCTGCATCGTCAAACCCTTTGCCAGCGTGCTAAAGAATGAGGTAAGTAACCAGCCAAGTATACCGAGCCTCAAACTGGCACGTTTAAAACAAAAATAGAACTTATTGCTCTTGACAACTGGCTAACACAGGCATTTCCTATATAGAAGAGATACTAAAGGTAAAAGGTTACATTATGTACTATATATTATATTGTTCAGTCCTGACAGGTTTGGAGTTTTGTATTAAGCTCACAGGCTTTAAATCTGTTCAACCTTTTGAGGGCAAGATGAATGCTAAAGACATAAATTATCGTAAATAATCCTATTCATGCCTTGGTAAATGAAGCATTATGTGCAGATTGAGGTCTGTGCCATTCTACCTTAAGTGAACACTGAGATGTTCTGTGTTGCTGACTGTAGCAACCATAAGTTCTGTTCTGACCTTTCAGTGGAGTAGCAGGCAAGATAATCTCCCTACCTGCATGTCTTAAGTTCACTTTTCAATTCAATGTTAAATCATTTTTATTTTTTGCCATTGGTGTGAGCTCAGTGGCTTATTAAGAGCTTTCATTGCAGTAAGCTTTCCTTAATGGTGCTAAGCTAAAGCAAGAAAACACCAACAAAACACTACAGCATGTGTATGTTGAACATAAGGGTATCTGTTTATCCCAAACTAAATCCATATTGAGATGATGAGATCACTTTTCCTTAGATAGCAAACATCAATTATAGCGTCTCTTGAATCTAGTGCTGTAAAATTTCTATTGTCCTGTGAATGACCTCCATTTAGATCCTGTGTGGTCGGTCTAAGAACCATGCCTTAGACATTCTCCCCCTCTACGTGCCTTAGCCTTGGCCTAGGCCTTTTTAGGCAATGTTAGTTCTCCTTCCATCTTGCATCGAGCTAATTAGCTAATGTCAGATCCACAGGGACCCTTGAAGATAAAGGGAGGTTTACATAAAGACACTAAGACTCATACAAAGTGGTGTCATGGGGTTGTTGCTATCTAGAACGTGCAACATGGAGCCCGTAATAGCAAACGTAGTCTTGCCAAAACACTGCATGTGGTTCACAGCTCTCAATGGTCCCATGTAGTAAGTGTTGCTTTATTTGTTCAGTTCACTACATTGGGTATCAATGTCATGTGTTTGTAAACTGGCCTCAGGCTGACGTCCTCTTTACATGAATTGACTTGATGAAAGGTGCTTTTCTGGAATTAGTTTTCCGGCAGTTGTGTTGATACGAACCAAATGTTGTCATTTCTTCTTTTGGTGTGCCAGAGTTTATGGCCCGAATGAGGAATTAAACCATGTAAAGGGAGCTTACATTTACATTGGTTTGCTTTTCTGTTGGCTCCTCTCTAGCGATTTTAGGATAGCTTTGGTGGGGGTTTACCATCTTTGGACCTGTCTCGGGACAGCAGTACCCAAGTATATTACACAAATGGCAAAGATAGCATTCACATTGCACTATAGACAACTGGACTGAGCAAGAATGTGCAATATGCGTGTCTTTACATCCGTAAATAAGACACTTGTGTTTACGTGATGTGATATGTATGCTATATACAGTGTAAAATGAATGGTCTTTAATATTGCGTGAACAATTCCCTCTCTTCGTCACTGAGTTGATGGTCTGTTGGTTTACATTCAGACCCCCCTCTATGTCGTCAACCACGGAGAGACCGGGCCAATCCGCTGCAACCGCTGCAAGGCCTACATGTGTCCCTACATGCAGTTCACAGATGGCGGGCGTCGCTACCAGTGTGGATTCTGCAACTGCGTCAATGAAGGTACGCTGGCCAGTCAGAGAAGGAAGCCCTCCTAGAGCTGATATTTAGCTAACTATTTTGTTAACGGCAGGGTTAGTCATGCTTGAGAACGCTTGCTAACTTTGAGTCCAATACAAACTCCCTCAGACGCTCTGCCTCGCACATTTAAACGCAATGAGAAAAGCCTATCGGCATTGTTGCTGCACTTTGTTTATGTTCCTATTTACAGATAGCCTCGCGATACCATCCTGATCTCGTGAGCTTCAGTTTAATTTCGCCGTGAGAATCAGTCTGGAAAGCCTCAGAATCATTTTGAATGTGCCCGAGTAGCAACTGAACTATCTAATCAGCGTCGTGTTTATAGCTATACGGCCGTGGTTTTCTAATCAGCGTCGTGTTTATAGCTAGACTACCATGGTCTATAGACTAGCTATAGACCATGGTGCCGACAGTGAAAACGACCAGATGATTCATCCAATCAACGGTCAAGTATTTTTTTTGAAAATACAGCCATTCACAAACTGTTTCAATGTACGGCTCCCCAGATGGACTTGTGACAACAATTCCTCTGGTATGTCAGGTTAATTTACAGAGCCGTGTGTGCAGAAGTACTGGTTGATCTTTTTAACACGCACAGAGAACGCTCAGCTAGTGAAATTCAAGGAGATATGTGGTGAATTTGACAGTGTTTTATCTTAACAATAGAATAGACTAGGCCTTTAAAATTGCAAAACATCAATAGCTGTGAGAGACAAAACTTGAGGAACACGGTGGAATGACACAGTGTATTTCCCATCCGATCCCAGTGCCAGTCTTCTACTTCCAACATCTTGACCACGTGGGCCGCAGGGTGGACTTGTATGAGAGGCCTGAGCTGTCTCTGGGCTCCTACGAGTTCTCAGCCACCCTGGACTATTGCAAGGTACGTGTTGACAACAACTCACACAACACATCTGAGCCTGTCTTTACGGGTTCAGCTAAGGAAATGTCAGCCAGGCGTAACCATACCAAAAATTCACTTTGTGAATACGGTCTGAAAGCGCTCCATTGGGAAGTGTTTGCAGTCGTCTCATATTGGGCGTAGACCTCTGGTTCATTTTGAAGTTATCGGACAGCCTTTAACCAATCGGTGTTGCTGCATTTTTTCTATTGCTTCATTTAAATCCATTTCAAAACAAACAGTTGACTTCAACGTCATTGCGCTAAGCCATCCCCACTGGTTGCTGATTGGTCCACCATCCAGGTGGCTGTGCACATACTAAAACAAACAGGGTGTCTACACAGCCAAAATTGACTGAGAGCAATAGTCAACTGGGTGGTGCCAGGCTAGGGAAATGTTGCATCAAGAGGAGCAGTGATGCTAATGACCTCTAGGCAATTTAAAATTGATCCAGAAATGTGTAATGCTAATAGAGCAATAGTACAATAGTACCTAGCCTGTAGCATTCCATTAGAGGGCTTGTACTTCCTTCCACTATTAATTAGCATCACCTTTTTATTCAGTGGCAGATGATTACACAGCGGCACAAACATGAAAGCGTTCAGCTGACGGTCTGTCTAAACCACCATGCAGTGAGGGAACAGCCCTCTAGGGCCTATGCTATGCGTTCATTCCAGGACAAGACAATAGATTAAGTACAAGCTGGCAAAGATACTCTTTCTCGTGCTTTGTTTATTCATATTTGGAAAGAGCTATTGCAGCCCAGCTCTTTGACAAAAGCCTTCAAGGTAGGTTCCTTGTCATCGGCGCTGTCTCCATGGAAACAAAACAACCACAGACTCACACCCCTGTCCCAATCCACTGCACTATAGCGACTCAATGCAAGCCAGCACTGAAACGCCTTTGGTTTTGATAGAGGCACAGAAACGGAAGGCAAAAAGCCCATATTAGGGCCTCACAAAGCAAGTTTGTGTGCAGTGCCAGTTGCATGGAAATCTTTATGTAATGCAGCTTTAGATGAGACTGTTATCTGTCCTATACACAGAACAACAAGCCCCCCAATCCTCCTGCATACATCTTTATGATTGATGTGTCTTACGCCAACATCAAAAGTGGACTGGTCAAATTAGTGTGTGATGAGCTGAAGACTGTTTTGGACAAGCTGCCTAGGTACGTGCACACGCACACACACACACCCATATATTCAAGCAAAATGTATATTGGGCTGTATTGCGTCTTGTTCTTTGTGATATGACAGATCTGTCCTCTCCTGTTCAACAAGTCTTTCAGTACAGCTATGCTGTGCTTTGAATAACATTCGATATGTTTGGTTGCTTGACTCTTTTATTAAATGCTGAGTTTGTGTTGGCCAGTGTTGTACAAAGTGAAGGATGACTGTTGCTATTTAGACTGAGTCACCCTCCCAAGTTTCTGCTTACCCCAGTCTGATCTGCCCTGAAAGCGTAAAATATGGACCAGATTTTATTTGCTGTAATTGATCAGCTATGCTAAAATCCATTTGGCTATTACATGTTGCTTTTTCCAAAACAATTTGAATGAAACATATCACTACATCGCAATGGAGTCAACCTAACATTTTCCACCTAATGTTTCCCCCCCTACATTTCCATTGGCCAAGTAATCCAATTCAAACTATCCCTGAAGCTTTGAAAAATGTAACGGCTGGTAGTACAATAGTGCCAAATAACCAAAACAAATGCCTTGCCAAATATGGAGTCTCCACAAGTGTAAAGCAAAGTCAGGCAGAAAAGAAATTAGGCCAAGTATTTTGTGTGTCATCAGTCGAACATTCCTGCCTGAAGGTTTCCAGGGGTAGGTAGCCTATCAGTGGAGGTGGGGGGTGCCAGGATGGAAAGCAGTAGAGTGTCGACTACCATCCCTGTAAGGCGTTCTTTACACAGGACGTCTGGGGTGCACATGGCTCCGTTTTGGTGGTAGCCTCTCCTAGAGTGAGCGCTTGATTTATCCTCCAGGGGAAAGGATATCACCTGGGCACTCTGGAAGTAATGTGGAAACTTTGCCTCTTTCTCCACTCAATTGCTTCAGGGGCTGTATCATTATGTCCATATTTGTCCAGAGCATTACATCATGCCTCAACCACTCCAAATACCCCCCCCCCCCCCTCCACCCATCTTCTCCCTATTCACCCCCAGCTGTGTTTAAAATCTGACTTAGCCTCCCCTGCATTCTCTTCTCATGCTACTAAATTGAAAACACTCAGCACTTAACTTTTTTCCCCCCAAGACGGCCCAGGCAACAGGAAGAAAAAACCCAACCAGGTGTATGCTACTACTTTCACGTGCACTTTAGTGCTGGGAGAGTGAGCAGTGTAAACTCCTCTATAGCCTGTCTTCTGTCTGTCGACCACATGAGTGATGATGCTCATAGACGATGCCTTCCTCACGGTTGACCCAAGCACTTCCTTCATGGCCGTTCTGATTTACGACATGCCGGAGTGCATGTTCCTTACAGTGCCTGTGTGATTTAGCCAGAGAGAAGCAACACAATCCAGTTAGCTGTACATGTCAACGAGGAATGCATTTACTTTGATGCCCTGGAGTTGATGTAGAGTTCTAGCTCTGACTCTTGACGTACAGGAGATTTTTAACACAGGAGTACTCCTCTTCCCTGGCCTTATAAAACTAGAGGTAGCTATAATGGGTTAATCTCCAGTTGAATTAAATGTTTGTGGGCTTAATCGGTTGGAAAGAAAAGTGAAAAGGTAGCAATCGAACTGCCCATCTACGGTGGTTTTATTTTTTATTTTTTATTTGGTTATCACCGTGATTTAGTTAGACTGTTAAGTTCAAACAATAAATAAATAGAAAATACATAATAATGATTGATGTTCCCGATAAAATCTTTATTTTATAATATGTACAAAGACACACAATAATTCAGCATTACACTGTAAAAGTTTTCTTTTAATCAGTATTACTGATTATAATTATTAGCAAATTAAAGGTAAAGTCAGCTATTGCTATTAAATGTAAGCTAATACACTTTTTGTCAAATTCAACAACTAGGCCTTTCTCCTCCCATTTTGCTACATTAACATTTTCTGTGAGTGTTGAAAAAATAAGCCGACAGCCCTGGCTCCATAAATATGTAAGTGGTGAACACCGCTTGTATAAACAAAGCCATAGTATTTACCACGCTTTGCTTCACAATACATTTTCATGTGTGAGGCAGCGCCGCGCAGGACCGCAGAGCGATACTGTTTGGATTTGAGCTCGACGTTGGCAAGCGTGCTCAAGTGACTGAGAATAACTTCAAATTCTTTAAAATTAATTAATTTTGGTTGATAACTATTCTTTTATTCATATTTCCATAAACACCACATCGTTAGTAAAAACACTTAGCTGTAATACTTTCCTCCTTCCCCTTTTCTACTGTACCGCAGAGAAAGTAAGTCTCATACAGACGTGAGCATTGTGTGTGTTTTCCCTCCATCCCTTCACCAGAGAGGAAGGTGCAGAGAGCTCACCGATAAAGGTAGGCTTTGTGACCTACAACAAAATCCTCCACTTCTACAACGTGAAGGGCACTCTAGCCCAGCCCCAGATGATGGTGGTGTCGGACACAGCCGAGATGTTCGTCCCGCTGCTCGACGGGTTACTCGTCAACTACCAGGAATCACGCACAGTCATCTGCAAGTAAGATGGCGCTGCTCTTTGCGTTGGTGAGGGGACGGTCATTTGTGATTGTATTGAAACAGTTTGTTCTGAGGGAAGGCAGGTGTACATTTGTTCTTTGAGGTAAATGCTCATGAACGGACTTTTAAATGGATGCTTAACAGCCGTACATAGCTTCTTTTTTTTTTTGGCATGTTGGATACATATCAATCCACCTTAGTTGTGTCAATTAAACACTATAAATACTATAAACACTTTTTTTTACTATACTATAAACAAAATAGTTTTTTTTTGTAGCGTAGGATTTAAATTAAAAAAAAAAAAAAACACAAATCACACCCAAATAACCGGTGTTTTTCATGAAGGAAAAACAATTTTCCCTCATACATTCTTGTTATGTTTAATTCACAACCACATACTTCTCCAAGTGATGCCATCTTCAGACAGGGCAGGGCACATGCAGGGTTATGTCTGCAGTCTGGGATAGTGAGAACATACTGTGCGGCCTGCCACAGCTGTGTAGCAATAGAAGGATTAAATATGCTAACTGAGGTATCTGCCAGACTTTGTAGATAGCTAAACGCTGCATGTTGATGTTAGAGGTGAGCAAAGTTCAGAGTTCAGCCTTGCCCGTATATCAACGTCGATTGCATTATGACTTTTATTATGCTTGTATTAATAGGCCAATGCAAGTACTACGATTCTACTCGATTACATACATGAGATACGATTTTTAGTCCTTGTCCTGTCATGTTTAAGCCATCACAAAAAAATACATTATGTATATGACATTCCCTGCCATGCCTGCCTGTATGCATTCTTGAACGAGTTGCCTAATTGCATTCACTAAGTTGCTTTGAACGCATCTGCTAAATAATTGTATACAAAACAATATAGAATGTAGCACTAGAATGTGTCTTTATTTGTATCTTTGGTATCGTACATGAATGCCCATTACATGATAATATACAATATAGTGTGTATATACAATTCTGACATTTCTCATGCCATGTTTCTGCGATTAATTACACATAACCCTGTGTGTCCCTTTGTAGCCTATTGGACCAGATCCCTGACATGTTTGCAGACACCAATGAGAGTGAGACGGTTTTTGCCCCCGTCATTCAGGCTGGTGTGGAGGCACTTAAGGTAAAGCCATTGAAGCATTGTGCTGTGGTATCCAGAGCAGTCTTTTCCCAGCAGACAGTCCACAGAACTCAGCTATGGATAGAGACACATCATAACACGTCGCTCTCAGCCCGGTTTCATCGTGCTGTAGTCTCTGAAATACTAGCTTGGAAATAACATGGTTCCTTCCCTCCGAAAGCTACTCTTCCTTGAGTTTCTATTTTTGTTTGTTTTCGTGTGGAGTCTAATGGTCGGCTCTACGCCACATAAAATAATGTAATTATTCCTTTAACATTCTAGGCATAAAGCAAGTCTTAACAACTAAATATACTATTAATTGTTTAAACAAGATTCAATGCACTCTTTCAATGCAATACTTTGTTTATTCAAGTAGATAAAAAAAAAACAAGGTTGAAGCCAAACCAAGAGGCTGTGTGATTTTCCCAATCGCTGTTAAAAGGCAAAGTAATTTGTATCATACAGTTGCTGTCGGCGTACCCCATAAAAGGGATTGTTTTCATTTGTCAACACAGCCAATATGTCCAAAACTTCCTGACTTTGGCGTTGGCTTGTAAATAGTAATACAAGATGTCAGACCAGTGACTCAAAAGATCTCCTGCTATTGTGTGTTGGTGTTTATTTTGCAGTCCAACTGAAACTTTTCCATTGACCCAAGGTCAGCGTGTCTTTTGGAGACCTCAGGCAATAACATTTCTCACCCTCGTCTTTTCTCCAACTCCCCCAGGCAGCAGAGTGCAGCGGTAAGCTCTTCATCTTTCACTCCTCTATCCCCACCGCCGAGGCACCTGGGAAACTGAAGAACAGAGATGACAAGAAGCTTGTCAACACCGACAAAGAGAAGGCGAGTTCAGTGACTCGTCACATACATTCTTAGATGGCCGTTGCAGTCTGCAGATACAGGGGTGTGTAAAAGATATGATATTAAACATGAGTGAGTTTCTCTAAATGTATTTATCAAATGGGTTATCAGTCACATGGTCATGATGATGTTTTCTCAATTTAAGATAGCACTTGACATGGAATGACACGGAATGCCGGTGTTACTGCAGTGAATTAAAAGAGAAAGTGGGAAATAATGCAGACAAGCATTGTATTGACCTTGTATGTTGACCTCCCAGTCAAGTGTCCATTGACCCTAGAACATGTATGTCAATGCTACTGTAGGTTACATACAGAATATGGACTACATTGTTGGTTTTCTATTTGCACATGCGTTGTACATTTGCTTGTGTATTGTTTGTACAATGTGTCGTATTGTCTCGGGCTACAGTGTGGGTCTCACCCTGGCTGTGTGGCTGTTCCACAGACTCTGTTCCAGCCGATGAAAGGCGTCTATGAGCAGCTGTCTAAGGACTGTGTGGCCCAGGGCTGCTGTGTAGACCTCTTCCTCTTCCCCAGCCAGTACCTGGATATGGCCACCATGGCAGATGTGCCATCGCACAGCGGGGGCTCTGTCTACAAGTACAGCAACTTCCAGGTATACTGTATGAAGCAGCAACTTAGAACGCACACAACACAACGCGTATTTGCACAGTATACAGGGTGGGCGTGTGTACGAGAAATGTCTTAAAATGTCTTAGATACACATTTACTAATAAAATGCCTAAAGTCTTAAATTATCTTAAGTTCAGACTGGATGTGTCTTAAATGTTTTTTAAGTAAATTTGTCATCGCAAGATTATTTGTTATGCATGCAATTCTCCTATTGTCGCCCGTATTCTTTTATATCACATGAAGCAATGAGTCTGCAATGCCTCGGTAGCCAACTTGTTCGTAACATTATTTGATAAAATGGGAGAACAACTACTCAGGGTGGTTAAAGCTAGTGTCTGGAAATGCTTATGAAGCAAATTGCACTTTTAAGTGTTTACTTGAAAAGAGTGTATTTTTTAATTTTGGTGTGTTTTTCCATTGCGTTTAGTCTAGAAAATGGTATTAAAAAGTCTTGTGTGTGCCTGTAGACACATTGATACAGTTTGCAGTCATTTTGTCAGTGTAGGCCATTTACAGTACATTAAAATTAACATATTGTAACGATGCTTACCCAGTTCAAGACACGATTCTATCAAATAAATGGTATTAATGATGGCACTGATTATTCAGAACTATAAAGCTTCATATACAATTAAATTGACTCATATCGAGTGCTTCATTCTAAAGGAATAGAAACATTTTATAGTATTCTCCCAGCAGTGAAACGTTGCCTGGAATGGTTACATTACCTCCCCCTGGTGGTGACGGTGTGAATGTGAACGTATACATTGCTATTAATGCTTCCTTCCTGATGAACAGGTGGAGACAGATGGGGAGCATTTCCTGCGAGATCTGCAGAAGGACGTGGAGAAGTCGATCGGTTTTGACGCCATCATGCGCGTTCGCACCAGCACAGGTAGGGGGACAACACTGCTAATTCGTACTTACTTACCACAGATATATTACATTAGTCCTTACTACGTTAGGAGAAGATTACAGCAACCAAAGGACAGAGACTGAGCTCAGCTTGGCTGCCCTCTTTCAGGTTTCCGAGCGACCGATTTCTTCGGGGCCATTCATATGAACAACACCACAGATGTGGAGATGGCAGCGGTGGACTGCGACAAGGCGGTTACCGTGGAGTTTAAACACGATGACACACTCAGCGAGGAGACCGGAGCGCTCATACAGGTACGCGCTCGCACACTACATAGTAAAACATGGTAGCGTAGCATTTATGACAGCATTGAGGAAGATTACTTTGTTTTCTATCTCCCCTTTACGTTAATTTCATACTTCATCACGGATTTGACGATATATCCAGTTGTTTGTGTTGAGGTATACTTATTATTATTCATGGTTCGGTCATGACTCACCTTCTTTGTCTGCTTTCCCAGTGTGCCTTGCTGTACACCACCATTAACGGGGAGCGCCGCTTGCGCATCCACAACCTGAGTCTGAACTGCAGCTCTCAGCTGTCAGAGCTCTACAAGAGCTGTGAGACCGACTCACTCATCAACTTCTTCGCCAAGTCAGGTGACTGCCGTTTAACACTCCTGTGAATGCATCCAGCATCAAGACAGTACTTGCGACTTTGACATCGACATTAAGGCTTTGAAAAAAATACTAAAACTATACAAATACAAGCAGTATAAACCTTATTTTACAATATTTATCTTTGCACAAACATTTTGATTAAAACTACCGGTACATTAAAGTATTCTTCTGGTATCGTAAATACAATACAAGATATTTTCGTCATACCGTTTAACAAGCTGTTATTTGAAATGCCAGAAAGTGTTTGTCACTGTATGTAAGCAGTTGGTGTATGGACAAAAACATCATAACAACTTATGATTTGTGATAGTGTACTCACTTATAGTTGCAATACATTGTTCACAGAATTATTATGAGAAACCTTCAGATTAGTGACCTTCTATTGATCTTTTCCTCTTCTTTCATCAGCCCTAACATTCTCAAATGTCTTTTTTTTTCAAATTAAAATAGTTTTAATCCTTCCCCACATGATCCCTCTGTAAATTCCTGTCTACCAATTAAGCCAGTGTATTGTCCTCTCCATTAAACCACATTTGTACCCGCCCACCTAGCTTACCGTGCCATAATGAACCAGCCTCTGAAGGCCGTCAGAGAGATTCTGGTCAACCAGACTGCCCACATGCTGGCCTGCTACAGGAAGAATTGTGCCACCCCATCTGCTGCCAGTCAGGTGAGTGCAGCACTGGTGAAATATCACTATTAGAACATAGGGCCTAACAATGAATGATAATTATTTTAATGTTTCAGACTAGCCTAGACTAGCCCATTACCACACATTCCTGCTTCAAACTGCATAGGGTCATTTACATTTAAATATGATTATTATGAATAGCCTATACAATGTTTTTGCTGAACATAGGAGGCATTCCTATGATAGATGTTATGAAATGCCCTCATAGCCTATATAGGCCTTGAAGCTAGGATACAATCAGACCTCTGTTGTTCTCACCCTAACTAGTTCTGTTAATTCACTATGACACGTTTTATTGAATACCGTAACACTCTGTGACTCCTGACAGTTAAACCTCAATTGCTTCTATACTAGCAAAACTCCCCCATGGCATACATTATGATGCTAAAGAACAGAATTATCTGTCAAATTACTAATGACATTATTACAATGACACATTAAACAGCAAACACAATGTGTAATTAAAAACTGACTGTATACTGTATGATAGTACATCCTGCTCCTGTGGACGGTATTGACCTTACTGTTACTGTCTGTCTTGACAGCTAATCCTCCCTGATGCAATGAAAGTGTTCCCGGTCTACATGAACAGCCTGATGAAGACCCCCCCGTTGGTGGGCAGCACAGAGCTGGCCACTGATGACAGAGCCCACCACAGACTGTCTGTCATGGCCATGGGGGTGGAGGAGACTCAACTGCTGCTCTACCCCAACCTGCTGCCGCTGGTGAGGCACTAATTAGAGGGACCGAGCTTGCACTGTGCGTAGTTGACATGTCAGTCGGTGTAGCGCTTCACATCTAGCATCATTACACAGCAGACTAGCTAGATGGACCTAGCTTGCACTGTGCGTAGCTGACATGTTTGTCAGTGTA
This sequence comes from Forbesichthys agassizii, assembly GCA_026546735.1. Classification (NCBI taxonomy): domain Eukaryota; kingdom Metazoa; phylum Chordata; class Actinopteri; order Percopsiformes; family Amblyopsidae; genus Forbesichthys; species Forbesichthys agassizii. The sequence continues at coordinate 695,318 of JAODLL010000010.1, forward strand.
TCATTACACAATAGATAGCCAGAGCACAAGTATGTCACTGTATTTAAATACACATGACAATACAGTACATTTGGACTTGGACTTAAGGTCTTTAAGGCATTTAGTTGACTGGGATCTCCCTTCTCTCACCTCTGCCCTCCCTGGCGAAAACACACACTACACCATTAATGACACATCTACATTAGTCACATTATGTTCCTATTCACGGGGTCAGGGCTGTGTAGACGTATCAGATTATTTTTTCTGCACACACATAGAATGGTAAGCTAGCGAAATGCGAGGGAGATATTTGAATTTGACATAAAGGGTATTAGCTTGCAATAGCTAACTATACCTTTTTTTTAATTTATTTATTTATTTGTTTTTACGTTTTAAGTGTCTACTTCACTAATCAGGGCTACATATCAGACAACAGTTGCAGCAGTGTGTGTATTTACCACTGTTGTACACCCTTGCCTTCCCCTTGGCAGCACAACATGGACTTTGGCAGCGAGGCGGTGCCCACTCCGGTGCGTTGCTCCGAGGAGCGCCTGGCCGATGCTGGCATGTTTCTGCTAGAGAATGGACATGCCATGTTCCTCTGGCTGGGCCAGGCCATCCCGCCTGAGCTCATCCAGTGCATCTTCAACGTGCCTTCTCTGGCCCACCTCCCAGCAGACATGGTCAGTGGACTGTTTCATCACGACGTCACCTTGAGTAACTGATGCCATATGTGTTATCGGTAGATTTCAGATACTGCATGTGTATACACGCGCACACACTGTACACAATACTGTATACAGTACATACACGGCTATTAGTCTACCAGGCTAAAGTCTTTATTATTAAGAATAATAATACATTTTATTTTTTGACTACTTTCAAGACACTTAAGGACATCTTACATTGAATACATTTTTACATTTTGTGTCAGATGTGTAGTTTGCCACTTTATCAAAATTAGACATATTACAAGTATTTTGTGCCCATGTTAAGAGCGCACACAGGCAAAGCAATCCATACACTTATCTGTGCATATGTGGCTCGATGAGCCCATTTTCACTCCCATAACCTACTTTCACTGCCTAGCTCCTCCCGCCAGCTGTTCTTGGTTACAGGGAATGACCTCAACCGGAGATAATGATTTATTAATGTTACTTATGTTCATAACTAACCATGAATCAAGTAAAATGGTTTAGATAACAAACAGGTGCGGAGAGTTTATCACGCAGTTGCGGTGTTGCCTGGATGGGAAACTCTATCTGCTTTTGGGCAGGCCGATGTTGGACGACGTACTTGTTTTGTCAAATAAATGCTTGAGCGTGCCCATTTTTTTATCTCGTAACCATCGTTTAGTATTTTATCATTTGACGTAGACTATACCTTCTCACTGTAGAGGGGCCGGACTGGATACACTTTGTGCAGAATATTAGCCAGTGCTGTGACTATGTATTTCCAGAGTGCGCTGCCACAGATGGATAATCCCCAGTCTAGGAAGGTTTGTTCCATCATCAGAGCCCTGCTTGAAAAGAGGCCTAACTCTATGAAGGTATGAATTTGACTGCTTGGAGTGAAGTATCGTCTGGTATATGAATGAGTAGATGTGTGTTTTTGTTCATTAACAGTCAGTAATGTTGTACTTTTACTTGATGGGGTTTGGATGTCCATCTAGTGGCTCCAAAAAAGGAGCCACTAAATGGACATCCAGATGTAGTTTTACGCTCTACAACCTTTACACCATCAGAATAAACAGTATTTATCCACAATGGATACATTGGATGAACATGTATTGCTGTAGTGCCACATTAACAAAATTATATTTTATCTTTTTTCAATCTACAAATAAATATGTAGGCTAGAGGCTCTTGGCTGTTTTATTTAGTTTAAATATATTCCAAATCTGTATTTTAAGAGCTGTAACTTTATTGGTAATTACATTGTTAACAAAAATATGATTGTTTTTGCAAAACATGCATTCTATTTAATATTGTATACTGAAATTAGGATTTTATTTTTATTATTTTTCAAAACGTGGCAGTAATCTTCCTCTTTCCCTTCCTAGCTCCAAATTGTGCGACATAAAGACAAACCAGAGATGCTGTTTCGACAGTTCCTTGTGGAAGACAAGGGTCTCTACGGAGGTGCTTCTTACATGGACTTCCTCTGCTATGTCCACCGGGAGATCAGACAACTTCTTACTTAATGGCTCCCCCAACAGGGCATCCCATGAACTACACACACTTTACAGGATCCATTTGATTTGCGTGTTGACGCACATCCCCGCCATATTGTAAAGTGTCCCAAACTGTAATGGAGTTAATCATACAGGTACAGGATCATACAGGAGATTGCAATACAATAGTAGTATCTTTAATTTGCCTCTTTCTAGACCATATCTACAGTATATTCTGCATCTGCTCTAGATCACTTTGTTCATATTTTTGTTGCATTGATACACCAGTCAATGGAAAGAATGTTCTGTATGTTTTACGTTTTTACACTCATCCTGAGATGGCATTGTCTGATTGTTGGATTTTTACAACCGAAAAGCCATTGGTTTAAACCACAGCATGTCCCCTTGTGAACAACGGTCAGCAAAGACGCCTACATATAACTGTACACTCTGCAAGTTGTGTTTGATGAATAGCACCTACTAAATTGTAAATGTACTTGGCACATTGTCAGGAGCACTTTAAGAAGTACCTTTCCATATGTGTCTAAGAGGTGGCAGGTCTGAGGGTTTTAATTTAGAGGGCACGAAGATATATATATATATGGTTGCTTCTCAGAAGGTCCAGAAGAAGCAAAAAACAAGGAGAGCTGTAACATAGGGAACCCATGATGCATATGTATCACTTTCTGTCATAACCATTCATTCATTACTTAAGCGTGAGAAATGTAAAAATACAATCAGGGAAAAACACAATGGGACATGTACAGCAAGCTCTACTATGTTTTATTGTAACAAAGCGGTTCTAGGTTTATGTATTGGAAATCAAGTGCGATAGTGGCCAGTAGTGACAACCACCTTAGATGGGCAAAATATTTAAAATAGATGACATTAGTAATATCCAAATCATGCTGTCTAATAGGTAAGGACATTTTAAGGCCAAAACAAGCAGACTAAACATTAAGGGGATTCTGTGGCCTGTGTTTTAACTTCTTTACAAGTAAATAAGGGGTTTGCTTGGCAGCCCATATTGTATATAAACATCCTACTTATTCACAAAGAAAAAGTCACCTTTTTTATAAAGTAATTTAACTACCAATAGTTAAATAGTAGTGTTGTACTAGTTAAATAATACAAATCTCACATATCATTGTCAGATGGTCTTTTACAGTGTTAGAAAAATATTTTAGTTTAAAATTCACATTATACAGTGTCATTTGAGACATGCATGCACAGACACGCACAATAACACGACAATCCACTTTGTACCAAGCATTCTCAATTCTTTTGGAAGAAATCTAATGTTGTGTAACATATTTGTTAATTGGTAATGGAATAAAGACCTCTGGTTATCAAGACTGAAAATGTACGTAATGGCCATTAAATTAATGGCTTAATACACACTTTAACCAATTCAGTTAATTTCTGTTTTGACTTACAAAGGGATATCATTTATTTTTATACCACTATGGTAGATATTTGATGTGCCATACATGCAATATTGCAGGGGAACTGTTTCTGCATTGCCATTTTAAGTCCTGTTTAGGCATGATGTAATTCATACTTGAAATGGTCCTTGGTATGGTCATTAAATCTAAATGTTTTAACTAAAAAGGGAAAATAAATATGATCCAATATTCAGAATGATATTTAGCCTAACATTCGAATGACATAATTACTCCAGTACATGTATGGCACACTTATTTTGCTTTTGTTTTGTTTCTTTTCAAATATTAGTTGCATGTAGTATATCAAAATGGTTAGTTTGTAATGCAATGTTATTCATGAGGGATCTGTAAAATGGTTTTTATTTTTGGGCCTGAAAACAGTGTCCATTTCGGTGTTGTACACATTTGACCATTTGCCTTAAGATGGTATCTTAAACTGTTGTACCGATTTCAATCTATATGATTTGTATGCAAATATATCTCAGGTTTTTTCAATACCTTAACATGTTCAGTGACAAATTAAAACCAGTGATTTAAGTGCAACTGGGAGGAATTGCAGGTGGTACGGTGCTTTTGAAGATATGGGATTGGTTTGCCATGTACACTGCAATCCAAACCCTGTGCACATTGGTTTTAATTTCTGAAGTATAAAAAAAAAAATCCTATTCTGTAAAATGTATAATGTAACATTGTAATATCTAATTATAAAAAAGGCATTGTCAGTACATTCACAATGTAAGAAGATTCAAAACAAATGTTTCACCGGTTTATTGTTGCTCTTATAAAATGCACTCAACAGAAATTACACAATGACATAAAACTGGTAATCAAAATCGCCCAGCAGGGGGCAGTATACCCTAATGCATGTTTAGAGCCATGGCTCGTGATTCCTACATCTAATTCACAAAGGTCCCTGCAATACAAGCCCACTACATCTAAAGTAGCGCTGTCCAGAACTCTCACCTCTTCACGCTGGCATTTACACTATATACTGCACAGCATCCAATACGCAGCCTATTTTTAGGTTATTCATTGGTGAACAGGAGTTTGATGTTTCATCCAATACAGTTAAGATCATTTGGAAAAGATACATAGAAAATAAAGACATTCACAATCCCTTCAAAATGAAAAATTGCATTGGCCCATTATGATTAATACAGGAATTTAGAAGTGTCACCTAATTGTCACAGATGCAACCACATTTTCTTGTGTGCATGCACACAAATAGACCTACATTTATTTTCTAAGTCGTGTGTACACGTCACAAAGGTGGTGCCGAATAATTGAAAAAAAAAGTCACTGAGGAAAATGCAGTCCAATGGGTCAGGTAAGACCGAATCCAAACGCATGGTCAGGAACCAGACAAGTCATGCAATGCCATTCATGCTGCAACACGCGAGTCATCCTCAGATGAAAACCTTTTCATCCATTTGACATGTCATATTTTGAAATTAACTTTTTCTTAGTACACATAAATATGTACTGTGTATAATTGTGAGAATGAATCCTCTGCGATTTCACCTTCTAAAATGGGTTATGCCAGTTGTACCAAAAATGCAATAACACCATTGTCATACTGTAATAGCAACATAACTGACAATCAAACATTTCCTTATTCCTACTGTATCCACTGGGGGGGAAATGATATAACTATTGATACTGAAATAACAATGTTCTTGTAATGCTTTTCTGAATCACAAATTGAATTATCCATACACTAAGAAGTTTCTGTTCCAAAGGGTACAACTAATGCAAATCATGAAAAACATGCAAATACTGTTATGTTGCAGTGCCCAAATGTCCTCTTCATGAACATTCAGTAACTTTAATCATGTGAAGTTTAACTCGAAAGTGTTCATTTTAGAGATTAATGTGTTTGTTTAGAATATCTCATATACCAAGTGATTGCTTACTTTGCAGAACATATATTGCAACGCATTATTATAAATCAAAATGAGTGTGTAGAGAGAGAAAATAGCTAGAAGCTAAAAACATCTGTTCTGCCGTAATCATTCATTTCTCATCATGAAATTTGTATTGTAATGAATGGTTCGCATGATGAATACCTTTAGAATCAAAGTTATTATTAAACATTTAGAGGATTTTAAGGCCCTCTACCCAGTAGTAGCTTTGCGTGTGTTCATATTTGGTGCTTACATCACAGACAGAAGGAACACATCAAGCTGAATAGGTGTAGAGAAATAGGGTTGATGCCCTAAGCGAGGTTATGGGGTTTATGGCTGAGCCTTATTCACTGAAAACAAAAGGGTAATTAGGTACAAACTACAACATTTGTATAAGACTCTCTCCTCCGAAACGGTGATGTTACTAAAGCAGCATGTAGAGTATACTATTCACCCGAGTGTAATATTGTACAACTGAAAGATTATTTGCACAGTGATCCCAAATAAATAAACCCAAACATATTCTGAGTAACTTCCAAAACAGAGCTTCAAAACAAATGGAAACATTATTAGACAATATACATAATCTTTATACAGGGAATATACATAGATAATAATTAAATACAATTAAAGCAGCATGTATCATCTTCTAGTCTTATACTCATGGCAGATCAACCTGTGTGCTTCTGTTGACAAGCCATCAATGTCATGGTCCAATGTGACATCAATACAATCCTTGCGTTGACTCATTCTAGTTGGCAAGTAAACATGGACAAAATTGAAAAGTTTCTCAGAGGTTTTATCTGTAGCATTATCTATTATACAATTTTAAAAATTGTACAGTCTAAATGTTTCTAAATGCTTTCATTGGACAGAAAAGGAGAGACCACACTGGTTATAGTACGAACCTTCTGGAACAGCAAGAAAACATTAACCAAATTGTCGACTGAGCTAGATACTAGATATATTTTATTTCATTTTCTCATGGGATGGTTTATGCGTCAAATTTAGGAAAGCATTAAACCAAAATTCTGATTTCTGAAAGTAAAATGTTAACAATATCTGACAAAAGTCCTGTTCTTTGTGTTCTTTATCATTTTGAAAATTTGTCTTCAATATTTATATCCCAAAATGTAAACTGGTGACAAATTTTAATCAAACAAAACTTTTAACTGTCAATTTATTCCAGAGCGTTCACACCATAATACTTACTCCTATTTTGGCCCACTGCAATAAACAATTGTTTTCTGTCAACAGTTGCTGCGGAGCACAATCCACACAGCAGAGTCCAAGACAGGTAATGGGCAGTGTAGGTCTTTTCTCAAGTGTCTGCGGTCAGCCAAGACTTAAATAACATTTTCGAAGAGATGCATTGATCTCATGATGTTTTCATCCTGCGGACAAGATTAACAACAGCATTGAGGGAGGACAAGTCAGGAAGCATTTTCATGCCACCCAGAACCGCTTTTTGTGGAAGGCTGCCCTTCATTGTTCCCTGTAGTGTATTTGAAGTGCGAATCCCTCTGCTTTGATCAAATATACGCTATTATACGCTAGTATTGACCTCTGCACTTGCTTTGAAATATGAGCATTTAAAGCTCAGAATGTTACAGACGTTTGTAATTTGCATACGTGACATTTAACCAAAAAAAAAAGAAAAAAAAAAAGGCTTTTTTCTCCCCCCATTCATTTAATTGTTTCATTCTGGCCTACTGAAACTAAACCTCACCCTTTTTTTTCACGATACGGTAAGTATGCCTTTAGACCCAGACATCTTCTGTTTGCCTTGAACAGTGTATTATTGCGGGTTATGTTACGCGGGCACAACTTACATTTTGGCAGCAGTCGACAAACTCGTCGATGGTTACCACCCCGTCCTTATTCTTATCCATCTTCTGTGAGGATGGAAAGGGAGACGGTTTAAGTGAGAGCCTGTTTCTGTGCACCGCAACACAAACGCTGTTAAGCTGTGAACGTGCCTGGAAGAAGATCTCCACGTGCTGCCGAGGCGTGTCCTCTTTGAGAAGAGGGTATGTGCATTTGCCCATCATGTCGTAGATGGCCTTCATGATGTCCAGCATTTCCTAGGAGGCCAACAGTGGCTGGTCACAACATCACACTCATACGCACTCGTGTTTTCACCAGCCACAACCCCTAAAAGGTGGTCTGTGCCCCACAGGGACATTACTATAATATACAAATATAAACTACACGAGTATACATTATTAATTAGACTACTAAAAATGTAGTGCTATAATGTTTGGAGAAAAACACATATATTATGAAGTAATATAATAAAATACTGTATGTTAGATCACTTCGCATACCTCTTTAGTTATATATCCATCTTTGTTGATATCATATAAGTTGAACGCCCAGTTGAGCTTTTCTTGGACAGTGCCTCGCAGAAGAATGGACAGACCCATGACAAAATCCTACATAGGACAACAGATAGACACGCTTTGTGTTAGTGACAACACACATACATTTGGCCAGCGATTTCCTAACATAAGGGGATAAGACAAGCAGGATGCCATTTATTAATTAAACATTGATGCAGTTGCACTGCAAACCAAAGGAAACATTATAATATCAAAGTTATATAAAAAGCCCAATAAGTGGGAATATTTTAATGTTTCTCGACAGGACTGACTGTATCTTGTGAGTCCCAGACTTGTAATAGTGAGTCTCTGTTCTAATAAGATGGGTTTCGCTGCTCATAAATATTAATAACATGTTAATAGCATTCTCAAATAGATGGGGCAAATTAAATTGAGTCAATTTGCAGTGTATCTAACGCCCTGGGGACATGGATCACCTAACCTTGAAAACAGTTTGATGTCATTTTGTAGATGCCTTCAACATTGTCCTGGGGCGGCTTGACTATGCAACTCTCAAAACACACAACAACCATTAAAACAAAAGATATTCCTTCATAGAAAGATATTCCTTCATAGTATTACCAATATTAGTACAACCACCTGATGTGGGTAACAGCTAATACATCAGTGTTCAATGTCTTTACTCTATCTTACCTCAAAATTCACAGATCCATTGTGGTCCGTGTCAAATGCATTAAACAGGAAATGTGCGTAAGTCGATGCATCTGGGAAAAGAAGCACCAACAAATAACGCAAAGTAACACCAGTATAGCAAATCAATTTGCAGCAGCAACTGGCCATTATGAATGGGGACACATGTAGCGTTCGTACCTCCTTGTGGAAAGAACTGTGCGTAAATGTCCTTAAAGGTGTCTTCATTGACCACTCCACTGGGACACTCCTGTCGAGACAAAGTGCCTCCCGTTAGCAGTAGGACTGTTAACAATGTTGTGCTCTTGTTCGCTGATGAGATATAATGAGGTATACATACAGTATATCTCAATATAAACAAAGCTATATCAGTTTTAAGCTAGGATAGGATACATTAATGAAATGAGCGACCCCATTTGGTCACAATATGCAACTGTACTACTGTATCAATGTGTTTATTTCTGCTGTAGTTGCACACATCAGGTTAACATAGAAACTCTTTACAGTATGTAAACCACTTACAGCATGTAAACCCCTCCCAGTTCCAATACTTATATTAATAAAACATTCATCATTAGGCACCAGACAGTAGCACTAATGTAGATGTTTTGCAGTTATGAAGAAGACACATTGCTCTGAGGCTTTTTGAGGGCAGTGCTAAACACACAAAGGGCTTTGTTCAGTTTTGCACAACTCCAATCATGAAAACCGCAAGCTGAATAACTGCAGACCTCTTGTCAAAAAGCCATTGAAAAGACACTCTTGGTTGTCTGGAAGCATTCATTCAAAAAGATGAGACATTGAATCTTGTTATGCAACAGCCTACTTCATAAAGACAGCTTTTCTCACATGAAAACTTATGAAAAGCAAAGTACTACTGTATGTGGTGAATGAATTTGCACATTGCAGCCTATCATTCACTGGTATAACAACCTTGCTAGTGAAATTACCTGTTTGGAGTGGTAGGAGCAAGCTAATGTCCAGTTCGGTTCATGAATATGGAAATGGAATTTTTCACACAGAAAAATAATAGTACTTGACAGACCTTGTCAGACCTCAAGGCCCATTTATGCTTCTGCGTCGCACCTACGTGGACCCTACGGTGTAGACTCCTCGTAGCCACCTACCCTAGTACGGCGTACCTTACGGTGACGCACACCTCTCAAAGAATTTAACTACACATCCGTCCGTCGATTTGCCTACGGGGATTTCCCTATGTTATTTCCTTGATGTCGGGCAGTGCAAAGCAGTCTTTTATAAATACAATTTTGTGTCTGCAGATTGTTTTCCATGTTAAATGTTGGTGTAACTAAGAGATTCGCTGGCAAAAAATGTTTTACACTATTAGTAGCCAAGACAGGGGTTTCTCTATGGGATTTCCTTGTTGTTCAAGCAGCAAAAAAAAATTATTTTTCTGTAAAATAGTATTTTGTGTCAGCACAGATAGTTTTCTATATCATATGTTGATGTAACAAAGAGATTCGCTGTAGAGAAACATTTTTATTTCAAAATGTAAACACTCAATTTATGCTCTAATTCTGGCGCATAAGAAGACATGGCACTTCTGCATTTTGGGGCTTCGCATCAATCGCATGCACATTCAACGCGCATTGGTCCGGGCGGACCAGTGCAGAAGTATAACATGCTCATGACGGCGAAAGGGATGCCCGTAGCTGACGCCGTAGGCTACGCGTAGGTGCGACGCAGAAGCATAAATGAGCCTTGAAGGGTCAACTTGTATTAAAGGCATAGTAAGTGATTGTCAAATTCACTAAATATCTCCCCACAGTATGCTAGTTTACCGCTCGTTGTGCGTGCTGAATTGAATCATCTGTCACGCTCCGCGTGTGGGTGTGGCGGAAAACTCAGGCGCAGAAACAGAACAGGCAGACAGGAGGATAAGGTACTT
>JAODLL010000010.1:705859-721983 GCA_026546735.1 Forbesichthys agassizii
TGATTCAGAGGAGGCATGCACTGTCAAAAGATGAACAAAAGGTTCTATCTAAAGTGGCATTCGTTTCTAGATTGCTATGAAGGCTCTTTACAAAACTAAATCGGTATTGGAATTCAATATTGATATTCACTCAAGGTGTCACTGTGAATTTAAAGTTGACATCAGTAATGAGCAATTGTGCTGGCAGTCACACTTGTCATCATGTCTCGCTGACAGCCTTAAGTGAAATTTGGGAACACCAGAAGAATGTCGGACATTATTTGACTAGGCCTCGACTCGAGGGTTGCAGCAAGTTCCCTGCAAACTAATCAAGGAATAACTGCACCATACATAATTCAAAAGTCTTATTATATTCATATCAAAGATGGCTGGGCAATGTGTGTCTGTCTAGGTGAAATATGCTACTTATTAATACACAGATAATGGGGAATCATAGTTAAGCATAGGTGTCATCTCTTTGCTGTGGCTTCAGTGACTGTGGTGATAAGCAGGTAACTCAATCTCTTAATAGCATCGTACATCATGCATAGACAGCATGTCCTTCAAATGGTCTGGAAAGTTGACTCATGGCATGCCAGTTCACAAATCGGTTTATCATTCCTAGACACTTCTGTGTCAAATACGCAAACCTTGTATAACACGCCAAGGGAAAACAAACTATAATACGTGTCATATGGTCTATTTTTGGCCTACGAGCTTCTGAATAAACAACTTGAGTGTGAAAATAGTGTTGAAAACCACATTTCTAGATTAAACATGAAGTGCAGTCTCATCAGCATTAACACACTCCTAAAACAGAAAGCAAGTCATCTGGTACACATTTGCCGGTAAAATTGGTGAAGATAATAGGTTTTGTGATGGTGCCGCAGTAGGTAGCTCTGAGCTGTCACGATGCCGCCAGTGTTTTACCTGCCCTCACACAGTGATATCAAGCTGTGAGGAGAAAAAGCACTAGCCTCGGCAGCAAAGACGCAGACTGGAAAAGGGTCGGTTAAGGGTGAAGATTCACTCCTCCAATTATCTTTTCTTTACATGCCAGACTGACTGCCCAGCGCATCAACTGTCAATCCAAGCCTTGGCAAGCCAGCATGAGTCCACAAAGAGACCCATCGTATTTGGCAGCAGGTAGGAGAAACATGGGGGGAAAATAAAATACACCTATAGCCCAAAACTCCAGCCAGTCGCATTAAATTGTGGACCCACTGCTGGTGCACAGGATCTTCAGGAAATCCCAATTATCAGCTTGTTAAATAAGCGCAGTCAGCGAGGGTGGTTGCTGAAAACAAATTGAGCCCTCTTACCTTTGGACACGTTTGAAGTGTTACAAAGAGAATTAAAACCTTTCAATTACGCAAAACAGAACTTTTGGTTTATTATGTTAGAAGAAACTAGGACATTAACCCCCCCCCCCCCCCCTAAAGGGTATACAAGGCTACAGCACAGACCATGCAGTTTTACAGTTTACAAAAGTTTACAAAACTTGCAAACAGATTAAGGGCTTTGGGATTAAATGTTATAAAAAATAGACCATTTACAAAAAGATATCTACATAGTGGGTTGTGTGGCGTAGGGAAAATTATGTATCTAACTTTACAGCATTATTATTATAAAAAGAAATCTCCAAAGTTATCATCGAAAACAAATAAAAAACATTTCACATTTGAGGAGCACAGATGCATATCACCATGCAGTCTTTGGACAGGAAACCGTCACTACACGGTAGTTTCGTGTTTCCACAAGCCGGTCTTAACGGCGTCCGTACTCTCAGAGTCTATTAAGGGCGCGGGCGGCCCTGGGTCTTTGAGCGTGCCGTTGGGCGTGACCAGGTTCAGCCCGTACCACTTGGGCTGGCCTTCCAGTTCACTGGTGCCTTTCCCCGAGCTGGAGCCATCGATGGACGCGGCCGGGCGCTCCACCGGACAATCCACTGGACAACCGACCAAAAGCTCGACCGGCCGCTCGCCTTCCGGTGCGCCGGTGGCTTCCACTGCCCCTCCCCCTCCGACAACGACCACGACGACTCCGCCCTTATCGCCGTTCCGGGAGCGACGGGGGAGGCTGGCGCTATCGCTACTGTCCTGCTGCATCTGGCTCTGGTGGCGCTCCCTGTAGGCCATGTAGGCGGCACGCCGGCTGTTCCTGGCCGCCACGTCGTGGTGGTGGTGGTGTCGCCTGTGGGGGGCGCTCTGCACGCTGCCCTCTACGCTGGTGGGCACGTCGTAGGCGTACTCCCGCAGCACCGTGAGGCGACTGGCGCGGTGCGCGCGCGCACGGTTCTTGTGTTGCCGCCCCCCCGCGTGCCCGTTAGCTCCGCCCACGAGGGGGGGGTTGTTGATGGTGGTGGTGTCGTTTGCTGGATGGAACTGCACCTCTAGGGGTGCCACGTGCATTTTGATCTCGTTGTCCAACGAGTGCTCCGTCAGGCTGTTGTCCAGGAGGGCGGAGCCGTTGGCCAGGGCCGGGGGAGGAGCCAGAGCTGGGGGCGGGGCTAAGGGCTTGCACTGGGCCGCCTCGGCGTGCAGGTTGGTCAGCTTGCTGCCGACCGGGGCAGACGCCCCCCCCCGCAAGCTGGGCCCGCTCCTATTTGTGCAGGACGACTCGCTGCCGGGGCCGTTGCCCCGGGATGCCGAGCCGTTGCCGCGGGACGCCGAGCCAACGCCAGACGCCGCTCTGTGTCCCCCTCCGCTCCCCGCGCTGCTCCCCCCACTGCCAGCCAGGGGCAGGAGCACCTCCCCTTGGCCGGCATAACCCCGTCCCCCGGGAGAACAGCAGGCTCGCGTCCACTGGCGCCGGACGTCCTGCCTGTTGACGCAGTGGTGCGCCAGCAGGAAGCCGCCCAGGGCCAGGGCGGCCGCCCCGAACAGGCAGCTGAAAGCCAGGGCAGCGAGGGGCTCCTGGGACACCGCCATGGCTCCGAACCACCAGAGGGCGGCGTAGAGACCCAGAGCGCCCGCCGCGCCCGCAAGCTGGGCCGCAAAGGAGTGCTCGTTCTCCAGGGCCGACAGGGCCATGGAAGAGGCGGTGGTGGTGGTGGAGGAGGCTCCTCCTTCGTGGGGGCGGAGCTGGATGGCGAGGGGGGCGTCGGCCTCTCTTCCCACCCCTGCTGCGACCCCGCCAGGCGGGGTCAGGTGCTGCTGCTCCTCAGGAAGCTCCTTCAGCTCGTAGCGGCGCTCCGGGTGTCTCCGCAGCTGCAGCAGGATGCTGAGGAAGTACATGCAGTCCACGAAGACGATGAAGCCCACCGGGCCGTAGAAGGCACCGATGCTCGGCTCCCACGCCATCCAGCAGCTGGCGAGGGTACAGCGAGGGCACAGTCATACATGATGCACTCACCTCCGTCTCACGCTAAGCCAGCACAGTTATGATACTTGTATTTAATAAAAAGTTATAGTCAAGCTATTGTAAGATAATTGTAGGCTAATACACTTTGTCAAATTCACCAAATATCTCTTCACATTTCTCTAGTTTACCGTTCACCCGATCACACAGGACACGCTTGATGCAACAAGAGGCGTCTTATTTCAATTGTTTTCTTTTGGCAAAAGGCATTTTGAGTGCTGCTTATGTGCCTTGGGTGCCTCCAGTTGAAACATATTCAACTCCGAGCAGGGTCATCATCTTTTTTCTTGTTATCCAATTATCTGAGAAGCAGGCATTTTACTGTTTCTAGGACACTGCATTCACGAGTAGAGACTGTCGCTTAGTGCCAGAAGGTGTATATTAGCGATGTTTAATAATACATTTTTACAACATCTAAAACTGTTTCATTAATACAATATTAGTTTAAGAGTCGCTGGAGCTAAATGTTTGTTATGCTTGTAAAGTTCAAAAATTGTTTTAGCAGACTAGCTAGCTGGCTACTATGTCAGTTAAACATACATACACACACAGTGTACTCGGCATTTGAGGATTGTTTTCAATTTTTTTTTTGCTTCAACAAAAAAGGCACAGTGCGCTTTGCTTTTTGGCAGCTGAAAAGTGTGTCCTGTGTGATCGGGGCGTAACTCTGCCTTTAAGTAAGTAATTTACAAGTATAAGTATTAAGTTAAAAAACAAAAATAAAAACTAAATGACTGTCATAAAAGCTACAATACAATGTGGTGAGGTTGTGAAATCACTTTTCTTTTTATCATGTTTTATACATTATTAAAAATATTTACATTTCACAACACCTCCGTAAAAGCGTCTTGTCACCACTTTAGAGGTGAACCCACCCCGGCAAATTAAACTGAAGTACTTCATTAGTCTGCTCTTTTTTATGCTGGGAACAGCAAATGGGAACACAGGGTGCAGTTAACACGATGCAAACACTAATTACTACCAAAAGTGACTACTTTAGGAAGGAAACTTACATAAAAAAATGAATATTTATATGCAGCTATTATTTACTGAAGCAATATATACAGAGTCAGTCAAAGCTCTCTTAAGGACTAAGTGTGTAAAGTTAGAGAGAGCTTCCATAATGGACAAACTTTCTTGAGTAACGGTGACAGTATTTCCATGAGTACATATTGAATCATTCGGAGCGCTAATTGCTTTCTACACTGTGCGACGTCGTCAACGGGACTACTTACTAAGGGGCATTGGTCCGGCTGCCGTAGTTCTTGATGTTGGCTGCCGCAGTGATGCCGCACACAATGATGGGTATCCCTCCACCGATTAAGTAAAACCTTTTGAGAAAAGAATGTAGTTTAGATGCTTTAAAAAGCATAATCTTCGGCAGTTGGTTTTGCAGGCATCTACACTGATACTGACATGTGGCAGAGGATACATGCTTTTACTACAGTACAACAACCATAATTCCCATTTGTAATTTAATACAAGACAGAAACGGACAGCAATTCCAAAATTGCTCATCTCTCCACCATTGCATGGTGGGAGTTGTAGTGCCTACCTGAGCATAGGCCGGGGCGGTGGGGGAGGCTCGTCCAACTCTTCGAACCTCTTGGCCTTGCGTGTCAGCTGCTTGTAGATGTTGCGTGCAGTCACCCCCACCCATAGAGCTGTTGCCAGGGTGGCGTAGTGCAATAAGATTCCCACCTGGAGCAGAATAGACATTTTTTCAGTGGGTGCTTAGTGGCCGTCACTTTACTGTGCTTGTTATTCTTAACATCCCGGTGAAATGCATACAATTTAAAGTATTTACTGACTCGGCACAAACAATATATATTTTTAAATTAAATAAATAATTCCACAACACCATCCCACGGTTTAGAATATCTCAAATCCCTTAGCATGATAGCAGTCTGAAAGGTTTCCCCTGAACTCATTACTCCAAGTTAGTGTTATTCCGGAGAGGAACTGCAGAAAAACACACCGTCAGACATTTTCCAGGCAGGAGCTCTAATGCAAAATGAGGGCGAAGAAGAAATAAAACAACGCAAAACACAGCAGAACTGTCTCGAGGCACCAACACCCTACTACTGCACCTTCCCCAGTGTTCCCATAAGCTCATGTCAGCCATGGGCGTATTCCTGCATTACTTCCCTCTGGCTTCTAGCCAGAGAGGGGGGGGGGGCTGTACTCACGGCCTGGCACACGCTGACGTAGCGCGTCTGGTTGATGCCGCCCACGAACACGCCACAGGTGAGCAGGATGTGGAGACACAGGTTCACCAGCATGTGCCAACACTTCCGGCTCACGCGCACACACCTGGCACGGAGGGTTAGCAGCAAGCCAGGATTAGCATTCCAAGTTAAAAGACGTCGGGGAAAACAAACCAGGAAAGAAAGCATTGAAAAACAAAATCAGGAAAGTTGGAAAGAAGACAGGAAAGTAAGAATCAAAGTTGGATGGAAGGAAAGATATCAGGAAAAAAAGTTCAAAATATTTAAAGTAGGAAGGTTGGAAAAAAATGCAGGAAACAAAGTAGCAAAGAGACCAGGAAAGAAGGCTGTAATGGAAGTAGGAGAGAATGCAAGAAAGTAAGAAAGCAGGAAAGGAAAGTGAAAGACAACCAACATACTTGTGGTGGTAGATGTAGCTAACTATAATAGTCAGCAGACACAGGAGGAGCACTATGGCGGTGGCATAGATCACTGGGTGGAGCGGTTGGATGGTGGGGGAGAAATACTCCACACTGCTACGGTCCTGTCACACACACACGTCAGTCTGCTTTAGGATATTATCGAGCCCCCGCACCTTCACACAACGAGCTTATGTAAACCTAAATATTGAATATTAATGATATACAGTAGACAGATATTGTAGTATTAGTTTTTAGTAATTGAAATTATGCCTGAGATGCTGGCCAAGATATAACCGTTACAAAGACATAATTAGCCGTAAGAAAGACATATTTGAACAGATAACAAGACATATTTAACGATCTACAAGACATTAAAACATTACCAAGATATATTTAACCATTACCAAGACATATTTAACCATTACCAAGACACATTTAACGGTCTACAAGACATTAAAATGTTACTAAGACATATTTAACTGTTACCAAGACATATTTAACGGTCTACAAGGTATTAAAACGTTACCAAGATATATTTAACCATTACCAAGACATATTTAACCGTTACCAAGACATATTTAACGGTCTACAAGACATTAAAACGTTACCAAGATATATTTAACCATTTCCAAGACATATTTAACCATTTCCAAGACATATTTAACCATTACCAAGACATATTTAACTGTTACCAAGACATATTTAACCATTACCAAGACATATTTAACTGTTACCAAGACATATTTAAACATTACCAAGACATATTTAACGGTCTACAAGACATTAAAACGTTACCAAGATATATTTAACCATTACCAAGACATATTTAACCATTACCAAGACACATTTAACGGTCTACAAGACATTAAAATGTTATTAAGACATTACCATGAGCAAGCCATAGTTGCTGAGTGCATCGCAGGACACGGTGGTGAAGTTGTCGTGGTGCGACAGGACCCGGCAACCATCGCCCTGCCAACCGCCCTGGCCCGCCGACAGGCTGGCGTTCCAGCAAGCGGCCATGGCGTCCGAGCCCCGGGCGAAGCGTCGCAGCGTGACATTGATGGGGCTCCGCAGGCCTCGCTGGGGAACACCGTCTAGAGAGGGAACCAAGACACACACACACACACACACATACACACTGAAGCCTTCAGCACTTCACATTTAGAATAACTGATGATGAAACAAACATGGTACACTAGCTATGTCATTAGAATTTGTATTTTAATAATCGTAATCTACGGACCTCACCACAGTACAGTATAATACGATGACCGGCTGGAATCTCTCTGTAGGTTTATTTAGCTGCTGTACTATAGGCAACAGAGCCACTATTAGATTTAACCAATCAAATGCAAGAAGAGGTTCCGCACCTATCATAATCATGCACAACAGTGCAAATTTAAAAACCTCTACACGGAAATTCTTAAGTGTAGGACCAGCCGCGTTCAGTTCTATCAAAGTTGCCTAGTACAATTGTAACATTTATTATTGTCTGCTACTAGATGCTGCTATAAGCACCACACAGGCCGGACCAGCTATGACAACAAAGAGTTGTTAGTTGCTATGTATAAATGTTCACTGTATTATTACTTTCATAAATAAATAAATATCCCTCCATCCATCCTTTAAAAAGGTGTAGGTCATTCTCAAGAATGCTTGCTAAATTCGCACTCAAAACAAAAACACCTCCCTTCAATTCCATAGGGTGCTCCCTCAGAAGCTCCGCCCCCCACATTGGTAACGCATTGGAACGGTAAGGGTGTTGTTGTCGTGAGTGGTGTTTGCCACTGTGTTCCCATTTACAGAGCCAGAATATCTTTTCAGCATTCCAGAGAACGATAAGGTAGCCATCACTTACTATACGCTACTCTCTAATAATATAATTATTAAAGCAATCATGCCCAGACTCACTACAGACATACACAACCACACCTACAAACAGTTCTGCTCACCTATCTTGGCCATGATGACGGGCGTGACCACACTCCTCCTTTTCCCGCCGTCGGCCAACAGGGAGGAGTTCCCTGTGGACGGGAAGAACTTGCCGTTGCGGAAGGCCAGCAGGTGGAGCTTGCGAGCAGTCTCGTCCGCCGGCTCGGGCAGTGGGGGCGGGGCCAGCAGGGAGTGGGGGAGCTGCAGCGATGCCTCCACCACTGTGTTCTGTAAGAACAGGTGAGGGGTTCACAATGATAACCAGACCCTCCTTCATTTAGAGGGATTTGTGTTGAGAGTTTGTGATGACAGCACCCAATAAACATTCTGATTCTGTTATGTGTTGCTCAACCCGAGGTCATTCTCAAGAATGCTTGCTAAATTCGCACTCAAAACAAAAACACCTCTCCATTAAATGCCATAGGATGCACCCTCAGAAGCTCTGCCTCCAAAGTTAAACACGCATTGCCATGGCACCACACAACAATGTCCCAGCCTTGGCAATGTGTGTCAAATCAACCAGCTTTCTCCACATTGTCATCTATTAAAGTGTGTTGTCACACCCCCTACAGGCGGAGAGTGGTAGTGGAGGACTACTGACTTTTAGCAGGATGCTGGAGTAGGCACTGGTGGCGTTGCACTTGAAGGCCAGCTGGCGGTCCTGGCCCGGCGTGCGCTCCGGGCTGGTCCTCTGGAACAGCACACAGCTCATGCCGTTCCAGTCGGCCGGCCGGACCACGTGGGCCTCCAGGGCAATGTTGGGGGACGTCTGGGCGGCGGGAGGGGTGAGAGGAAAATGAGACACGTGGAGACTACAGTTAACCTCCCATACTTCATCTACAGTACATTCATGAACTATACTACCATATACACTGAACATATTACACATTAACACAATGATGTGTGTGCATATACATGTAGCTTAGCATTTCTTTTGTTTACCAGTCAACCATTATAAAGTCAGCGATTTAACTTGAAGTCCTGGTGAAGCGGCGGCCATAATATCCAGGCTGTGGAACGCCCTTCCCTCAAAACACATCTCTTCAAAGTTGCTAGAACATTTAAACTTTTGTTCCAGTGTCACTCACCTGCCCTCCCAAAAAGCATGCGTTATTATTTTATTTTGTATACATTTCCCAAGTCTTTTTAATTCAATGGACTGCATTTATATAAATTTAACTGTATCTTTTTTCTAACATGTATATTCCTGCCTTAGTCAAATGTTAATACTGTAGTATATCTTATCCGAGTGTTTTATAAGCATCTTTATATTTGCCTATTTACGATGTAAGATGTCCCTGAGTGTTTTGCAATAAAATAAAATGTATAATAATAATACTTTTTAAATACAGTTGTATAATACTAGAATAACATAATAATAATAATAATAATAATAATGTTCTGAGACGCACCAGGGAGAAGGCCTGTGCCGTGGCCAGGCGGTGGCCAGCGATCTTCTGCAGGCATGCCACTATGCGGGAGCAGGCCTTGGCCTCGCGCTGCGCCATCCAGAGCACCCTGTCGTCAGCCAGCATCAGGTTACTGGCCATGCTCACCATCACCTCACCGAGCTAGGGGGAGCGGGGGATGGGGAACACACAGGAGCAATATGTAGACAGCCTTCAGGGTTTAAGAGATTTATTTTACAGGTAGTGTGCTGGTTTGGCCACAAGGGGGCATAATGAAAGACTGGTTCCTCATAACACCATTCTGGACCTCAGAATGGCAGAGCAGACCTTTACTATAAAATAAATGTATGTACGTATGCATGTACACACACACACACACACACACACAGTATATACACAAACAATGTATACACACAATGTTATACACACAGTTTTTTAATACAGTTGTATAAAACTAGACTAGCAGCATTATAAGTTAAACTAATACAGCCTAAGAACATATAGCTACATATATAAAATACATTCATAAGAGCGGACACTGTCACTTGAGAGTAGCAACAAAAAATAAATAATTATAAAAAATATCATTATTTTAGATAGCAGTGTGAAACATGCCTGGGGAGTTAAATGTTTGGCTTTTTGTGTGTGCTAAGCGACCATTAAAAACCTGTTTAAAGTGTGTCAATGCTTTGGTAGAGGTTCTACAGTTCTAAATACTTTGCTGCGTTTAACAGGTCAACAAGCCCCTTTCTGCTTGGAAAATCAAACTTTTTTTGGGGTTTTCTTTTCACGCTGTTAAAAAAAAAAAAAAAAAAGTCTCTGTGACCAAATCTTTCAGATCCATTCTTCACCCAGTTCCTGGAGTCTAGCTCTCTAGACAGGTGTTATGGGAGTCACTGCGGGGAAAGCGAGGCAGATCTGATTCCATCTGCATTCTCCCTCGCAGATTAAGAAAACAAAACCATCTTCCATCTATTCCTGATCCTATCTCATCCCCGGATTTGTCTGGGACAAGACCGCTTTGTCTACTCTAGCCTATGAGCGTCCTGAAAAATCATAGCCTGGCCACAAGCTTGGCTCTTAGCCAACTACCACACAACACAGGACATACACTCATACCTAGTGTTATTTAGTGCCAAGTAATCACTGTAAGAGTCTAAGCATCACATTTGTGTTAGTCTAGTTTTGCTGTAAAAAACACAAAAACACTGTCAAGAGAACGCCACGGGCTCTACTCCACATTGTAAAAGATGCAACAGCAGAGATCAGCACGTCTGTGTTTACAAGATAGCACTTACGGTCACACGTTTTTCTATCTCTGTCTAAAGCAAATATTTTGCTTCAAGACTAGCCAAGCCACAGATAATGGGTCATTTGGGAGAGGCTTTGGCGCACTTCTTGGCACCAAGTGTCATCATTCACATAAAACCTTCAGGCGCCCTGTAGCTTTGTTGCAGAGTAATGGCATTTTAAAACAGTGATAGCTGACATGATGATGATGATAGCACATGTTTTCACAGAGCTGGCGTCAATTGTGCTCCATTTATCGCTTTGCGATCATTGCTTTAAAAAAGAAGAGATAATACAGAAAGCTCCATGTTTGAAAGTCAGCATCTGACACTACGGTATATACAGTGGAAAGTGGAACTTTCCATAAAATTAGGTTTGTCGTAGAGGTTAAAACAGATTCAGACAGCTAAGGTCAACACCACTAAAATCCCACTTTCAGGGAAATGTCAGATAATGTCGGATTTAGTAGCAGGCTGACAGCCAAAACTCACGTCTTTGAACTTATCCGCAAACTTCCCAAACTTCTCAATCATTTCAGCCACAAAGATTATGTCCATCTTGTCGGAGAAGATGGCCGCATCTACCGTGCACACTAGCAGTCTGCGGGCCATCGTCACTACGTTGGTTACGTTCAGAGGCATCTAGATGGAGAGACGAGAGTTTTACAGAAAACCGTTATACAGCTTACCTTGGTCAACAATAGGCTAGCATTTAAAGCTATGTGTAGGCAATACCGTAGATATGCTAGCATTTAAAGCTGTGTAGGCAATACTGTAGATAGGCTAGCATTTAAAGCTATGTGTTGGCAATACCGTAGATAGGCTAGCATTTAAAGCTATGTGTTGGCAATACCGTAGATAGGCTAGCATTTAAAGCTATGTATAGGCAATACCGTAGATAAGCTAGCATTTAAAGCTATGTATAGGCAATACCGTAGATATGCTAGCATTTAAAGCTATGTGTAGGCAATACCGTAGATAGGCTAGCATTTAAAAATGTATATTATAGGCTATAGCATTTAACTATATAAACTATACATAGGCTAAATTAGAGATATATACACACACACACACACACACACACACACATGCACGCACACTATACTGTATGCAACAATTTACAGAGCTTTGTGAATACAAGAAGAGAGCGTCCAATCACAGACCGTGTTGATCAAGTAGAGGAACCTGGTGACGTCTTTCTGGTATTGGCAGCGGGAGTAGTCGTCCTCCGCCCACAGCCCACCGCGGTCACACCTCCTCCACGCCCGCTGCTCCTCGCCGGCACTGCCAGAGTAGGCCCCGGCCCCCGACGTCAGCCTGCTGCAAGGCAGGTATGCTGTGATCCCAGCCAGGGTGCGAGGCCATCTGGGACGAGACCGAGAGGGGAGAACAAGGCGCTCTATTCACCACACTATGCCTTAGAGTCACTGAACACATGCTGTTTTAACATTATTACAGTCCACTTGGACTGAAAAAGCATCGGTGGCAAGTGAATTGTAGTTAGAATATGGGTGGCGCGCGTCATACACATGTGTTGCCACAAGGGTGTGCCACAGTGCTTGGAAAAGAGGCAATTACACAACAAGCATATTTTCTCCTTTCTAAAAATTCTGATCTAAAAATTGTGTTCTCCAACTTGCCACAAATGTGGCAGTTGGATGTTCCATTAAATCCCACAATGTAAACAACATTTATACTAAAACCATATGTCTGAGAGATTTCAATACTGGAACTATATGAAGTCTGCAAAGTGTGCTAGAAATCAACGCTTTTGATTGTAGCTGGACTGTTTAAAAATTGGGCAATGCAATATTAGTACTGGCTACCCACTGTCTAGATCACAAATGAGAGAAAAGCTCACTGCTTACACATAAGAACAAGCTACTGTGGGAACCGCTGAACAGGTCAGCACACACCATCACATTATTAGAGATACCGTGCATTAGCACGTTTGCTAACCTGAACTCGCCCTTGTTGTTGGAGACGCGCTCAGGGGTGCAGTACTTGGCAGAACTCTCCAGCACCACAATGTGGACCGTGCGAGTGGCGTTGCCTCTGCTGGCACGAACTCGACACTCCCAGTTCCCCGTGGAGCCGGGCTGGATGTTGGAGATGGTCAAAGCACTGGGAGAGAACCGGTGAGGAGAAAGTATACCATCCCGGTCAGATGATACAGGCGGCATGAGCAAACAATTAGCAGTTACTGTATACACACAGACATTCAAGGGATGATGAGAAAACAATAAGTTCCCACAATGTGCTTGTCCACAAATATTTACTTACTCATAAGATCCTGAAGGCAAATGAAAGGAATTAAAAACCACCGTTCTTGGAATCAAACCAAACGGGACATAGTCATACCTACTGTGAACACACACACACACACACACACACCTGGCAATAAGCGAGCAATTCTGCACCATGCTCTTTTCTATGTAGATGCCCAGGGCGGCGTTGGCCTCCACCATGCGGCCGTTCTGGTACCACAGCACCTGCATATCCTCCGTCACGAACGAGGCCTGGCACTGAAAGGGCAGGCTGTCCCCCTGGAACACCACCTGCCGCTGGGACGGCGTCAGGTGGAAGGAGGGCAGCTCTAGTGGGGCGTCTAGGCATAGGCAAGAGGGGCACGGTGGACTTTTAATATTGAAAAGCCAATGTGGCTCATATAATATGCATGTGTATACTGCCTATGGAAATAGTCTGTAAAACTTGAAGTTTGTGAAAAACCTTTTATTTATGTATGTATTTATTAATTATGCAAGGTTAGTAGATCTGGAATTCTAGCCCGTTAAAGGTATAGTCAGCTACTGCACACAAATTGGCAGGTAATACACTTTGTTAAACTCAACAAAAATCTCCTCGCATTTCGCTATGGTGTGAGTGTTGAAAAAAAGATAGATAATTCTAGACAGCCCTGGCTCCGTAAATAGGAACATAAACCGAGTGGCAAACACCGCTCAAATTGACAAAGCCGCAGTACTAGGCTTTGCTTCACAATGCGTTTCGATGCCCCGGAGGAGGGATATATGTTTTGAGCTCAAAGTTAGCAAGCGTTCTCAAGAATGACTGACCGTGCCTTTTGTTGGGCTGACTGCTACAGTCAGCCATTTTTGTCTTGTGAGAATTAGTCAGGCCCTCTGAAGAGCTTCTAACTTTACTTTTAGTTACACGATGCAAACTGGTGACAGTCTCGGAATACCAAATTCTTAAAAGAGGGTCAGTGAGAGTTGTTGCGTTGAGGAGAAGGGAGACCATGTTACTTTTTACTGCCCATGGTACATTCTGGAATGTGTATGGGGGATATGGGGAACAACAACCGTGCCGATGGGTTGGAAAAACAGTGCCGTTTATCATTCACGTCTCCCGGGCCCAGCTGCATCTGTGCCCCGTATTTCATAACCTCTGTGACAAGCATGTTGCTGATGAGATATGGGCAGGCAATCAGAGGCAGCACTGGCAGGTACGACCGCACGCTTAACGCCTATGTCACTGCACAAGCCCAGTGTCTCCGAGCACATGCCATTGTGACAAACAGAGCCAGAGTCATCCACATCCTGTCAAGTTTATTCATTTTATTTAACTCACTTGATATGAAGGCTCCACCAGAATATTACAATTTACATTGTCTTTTATAAACAAAACAAAAAAAACATTAGTAGTGAAATTGGACTTTTCAGGCCCCAGTAAAACCCAAACAGCATGAGACCCCATAAGATTGGCTAGACGCGGACGGGCGGACGGCCTGGGGTAGTTGGGGGCGTGCGGGACTAAGATTTCTGCCTCAATGGCATCGATAAAATAAAATTATTTACAGCTAAATAAATACATAAGCGGGCAACTCAGCTGAAACGACTTTCTAAAATAATACCTAAAAGAACTTTCAGAAACATACATGGTGCAGTAACATCCACAAATTGGCAGTGGGACCGCTTTAATCCCAAAACCCGTGGGAGAGGGGGGGGTAGCGTGTGCGTGTGTCCTTACCACAGGTGAGGAGCTCAGGCTTGACGGCGGTGATGAGCTGATCCTGCAGGGAACGAGGGTAGGAGCACTTTGTGTTCTTTACCCCGACGTTGCGCTCCTTGCTCCATTGCAGCAGCCACAGCAGGTTGCAGTCACACAGCAGGAATGGTGTCTGGAACTCCCTATAGGCGGGACACAACGAAGCAAAGTGCTCAAACACATAAGGATGACGCCATAATGCACACGTAGAGCTTTTCAAAAAAGGACGTTGGTGTGTACTTACAAGGCTTTCAGAGATGCCAAGCTGTCAAACGTCCCTTGAGCAAGCGATGAGAACATGTTACCAGAAAGGTTCCTGAAATGAAAAACACCGATAGGGTCCATATTTTAAAACAAAACATAGTCAAATATATCATGTACATTACTGTATTTTTCAATATGTTAGTATTTTGGTAACGTGAACCATTATAAATGCACACATTTTGTCTCAATGCAACCTAACAAGAACAGTAACAGTTAAAATCGTAAAAGATTAAAAGAGACAATAGCATTAACTTACAGTCTGACGAGACTTGTGAGACCCATGAAGATGTCGACTTTGAGGCAGCCGATGCGATTGTTGGACAAGTCGCTGTAAAAATCAACAAAACGCACATCATTTCTGGTCAACTTCTACACTTATGTAGTTACTAATACAATGGCCCGTGGCAGCCATCATTCATCTAACAGCCATAAATTAGTAAAAGCTGCAATGGGCCTGTGAACATTTTACAACCAGAAGATGTTATCGTGAGGTCAAGCGGATACATTTCGGGGAATGTGTGCAAACACACGCACACGCACACACACCGAGATTGAGCCAGACAGGCTTTGCAACACCAAAAGCCAGCAGTTGTCAGAGACAGGTCAGGGCAAGGACACGCAAAATTCACTGTTGTCTACAACATTTCAGGGGCAATTTCGAATGGTCTGCGTTGGCCTTAGGGTGGGGAAAATCTCACATCATAAAAGGGACAGGAACACTCTTGGAGCCGATTAATCACCTATGATTAATGTCAAGTGTGTCAAAAGTGTACTTTTCTCATCGAGATTCGACATAACATGAAGTCTCTGGAGTATGTCAGAGGAACTGTCTGGAATTATCTGGAACCTTTGTAAGGAATTGAAGACCATTTCAAACCTAACATGGAAAAAGCCAGATCCTGCTTCAGTGAGTTATAGTAAGGACAGACATTCAGGGCAGTAATTCAATGGCAGAACTACAAGTCTACATTAGCAAACATTCCGCTAATAGACACTGCTGTCAGCACTTGAACAGTCCTTGTCTCTTGACAGCCAGGCCTGAATAACTCAGAAGAGAAAAATGAGCTGAATGTTTAAAGAATAGAAAGATTTGAAGGATACTTTTTTCACTGAAAGTGAAGCGATGAGAATGTTAACTTAAACCAGAAACATGAACAAAACCTACAGAATAAGTATGACTTACAGTATCTCACAAAAGTGAGTACACCCCTCACATATTTGCAAATATGTGAGCATATCTTTTCATGTGACAAC
>JAODLL010000010.1:722083-742176 GCA_026546735.1 Forbesichthys agassizii
TCTTTACATTGTTTTTGTGAATGTTAGGAGCTGAAATTGAAATTGCTGTTAACATTTTACAAATAGCATCGCCCTAGTAGCACAGCCCTAGTGTGTATATACATTTATTTTAGTTTGGTTAGTGACATTTCTGACATAAAATCTACAAATATCACTTAATTTATGTATATACTGTATATATAGTAGGTTTTATGTCATTTACCAATACATCGTAGTCACCCTATACAAACACAAACAGTTGTATGCAAACAAATATACTGTACTTACCACACTTAACAAAACGCAGCAGCGATGAATGATATCGCTGAAAGATATGGCTGAATAAATGAGAAAAGTGAATAATGGGAGCTCCCCTTAAATAGAGCATTTCTTGACATTCAGAGAGAGCGCTGCCTAGAGAGTAAATGCCTGAAGTCATGTAGCTCTGTTCTCTAACATTCTGGCCGACAATTCAGTGCCTCTGTTTTGTTTCATCGATTATGGACCCAATGCATTATGACCATTGTGGCACGAAGTGCAAGGCACAATCATCATTAGCTACTTTGTGATTTAAAAGCAGGCCAAATTATTGGCACAAATTATTTTCCACCGCTAACATTCTCCCATACGGCCGTTTTGTAGCGAGACTTCTCTGTTGTGTTATTTATTCGCCGACGCGATTCACAACATGATAATAATAATTAACTGAGGTTATTAATTTTTAATGAGACACCTAAATGGTGTGCCCCAAGGGCCTATAACCCCTAGTTTTAATTAATATGCGGTGGTTGCACATTAGGCATTCAATTAAAGTGTGTGTGTGGGGGGGGGGGATAGCCAGGCAATCATCAAGCACTTTTAATCCATATGTTCATCAAGGGTCAGAGTCATGCCTTTTTAATCAAGCACTCTAGACCTGAAAGAGTGAAAACACACATCTATCATTCACTAAGACCAGCCAGAGTGATTTTGGACTTCAACAAAGTGCTCTCTTTAATGAGCTTGGCTTTAGACAGTAACACGGCATGAAATAGCAGGGGGGGGGGGGGGGGTTAAAGGGGGGGGGGCTCTGACAACAGGAACAGAGGAGGGTAAGAAAAGGAAATACTATTCTTCAAGTGGAGCTGGAAGGGGGCGGTAGGATTAATGAGATGGAGATTAGCCCCCCATTTGTTCAAATACTGACAGCAGAAGCACCACTTTGACAGGGGACACCGTCAGTCCAACGAGCATAAATAAACACTGCCCCCGTTTCACCACCAAAACGAATGGCTTCGCTGTGCCAAGGCGTGGCATAATCCGTTGGCTTGGTGCGTACGACTTGCTGCCAGTCATGGAAAATGGGATTCCTGCGGCAAGGCTTCGTCGGGCAGCGTTAGTTCATCTTGTAAAACAACATCTTCAAAGCTGTGCTAACTGCTGTGTTTGCTGAGTATTGTTGGACCCTGATGGTTGCATGAAGAAAATATAAACTTTCTCCTAAATGTGTGTATATTGGGTGGCAGTGTCACAGTGGGTAGAGCAGGGCAACAGGTGATCCAGATTTGGTTCGAACCTCGTTAACACCTAACCAAATATTGAGGTGTCCCTGAGCAAGACACCTGTATGAATGTGAATGGTTGAATGTAAGGCTAAACTATACAGCACTTTAAGTGGCCAGAAGGTTAGAAAAACACTATTTAAAGCACCAAACACATTCTGTACATTCAGTCTATTTACATAAACAAGATAATATTGATAAGAAAAATATATGTAAAACTGATGTTTCACTGGTGTGACCATGAGTAAAGAATCTACTGTAAACTCAATCCAAATCACAGGCTTCTGTTAAGCATTATACCGAGATCTGATCTCGTCTTTCCCAAACACACAAGGGAACGTATCATTTCACTGAAGGATTTATTCATTCTGTGCTATCACCTAGTGTGCCCGTACGTGGTCACTGGCAAACATGTAGACTACACACACTTAGACAAGCCTCAGCTGCATCATTAACTATCCCAAGAGTCCTGGGGAGATGTGTTCTGCTTCTGAATAACTGTAATTTTCTCAGGCGCTACCGTGGAACTCTGATATCATTTAACTATCACAACTAAATCAAATTGGAACAGCGCACACTTTAGTGTCAGAGGCGTGCGGACTTCCTGCCCTGATCTTATGGCTAAGCTAGTGCTCGAAAAACGGGACTAAATGTCACACTGCTTCACACATTTACAAATGTTAAGGTACGAAATCAGTGGCATGCTATCATTAAAGGTCCTGAAATTAGTGTTACAAACACACAGATATTTTTGTTTTGGTGTGTGCACACCCTTCCCCAATGGCTGTCACTCCTCTGCTCCTCCCCCAATAAGGTGATTATTGGCTCACGCCCATTTACCCAGCTCTGCCCATGCCATGTGTGAGTGTTAGCTGTCATAAGGTTAATGCAAGGAGAGGAAGCTTAGTGTTACCACGACTTTAAGGCTATATCTGTATCGTGTGCTGTATGGAGCCTTGCATTAACTGTAATAGGAATAAACGTGCGTCAGCCAACAGAAACATAAACTAAGAGCTGGACATAAGAAACATACACAATGTTATGCAGCAATAGCCGACAATGATCAAATCACAAAACGACAACATAAATGCCTTTCCAGGTCCCGCACAGGCGAGTGCTTGATTGTGCGTCCGGTGTGCGGTTGCTGGGTGTGTGAGAGGCTTGAGCACCAGAGATCTGCATGGTAACAATATAAGCCCTACTCATTCTGATTTCATTTATTTCCATACCAACACAGACAGACAGACAGATCGATCGATAGGGGCGTCGGTAGCGGGCTAATTCACACCAGCAATTACACGCTGCCGTAATCACAGCATCCAGTGACAACATAATCATAGCACAATCAGGTAGCAAATCAGTGTGCAATTTGCAAAGTACCTCTAGAACTTGGAGGGGCTTGGCGAAATTTGTGTGTGGCAGGCTGGAAAAAGCTTTAATTACCCTAATGAGGCGGTGATGGGCGAAGGCAACGGCGACCCCAGTGTGGTTCCACGCGACTTGTGTGAGGAGCCGAGGCTGCTTTGAAGCTCTGCGCGCACCTAGATAACAAAAAAATATAAAAGAGAGAAAACTGGTGGGGAGGGGGGGAGGGGGGGGGGGGTTGGTAGACAGCACAACCACAACAAGCAGGTGTCAAATTGGGCTTTGATTGAGAAGACAGGAAACGGCAGATGCACAACTCGTTGTTGGTAATTCGTCCTGTGATTTCCCACCCCCTCGCCCAGCCCCCGCTACTTCTGAGAGGCTGTGCGTACATGAAACCTCTCATCTATGTGATTGTGTGTGCTCGTGTTCACATTTTGCAAGTATGTGTGTATTTAATAGGTGTGATAATGAGTTGGCTGAACCTCCATTTTTGTTCCTATGGTGGCTGATTATCTTGCCAGGTTCTGGCTGCTAGCCAAGCTCTGCAGATATTGATACGTTTAGTGTATTTTAGGGAATGAGGGGAATTTCTAATATATTCACGCATGGGGAAAGCAAAAAAATGGAAATCCACAGAGCGATGGGCAAAAATAACTGAAACCGCTCGCATCATTTCAGCTTGTTCGCCTGAAATAAGAAATACCTTTGGGTTATGTTATTAAACTTAGAAATGAACAACAAGGAAACTGAATTAATCTCCACCAAGAAGGAAAGCCAGATAATTCCAGTTGAGCAAATTGAATTGGAATATAAATGTTAAAAAATGATGCATATGCTGGCCCTGGGAGTATGAGCTGTGAATTCAGCCTGCGCCTCTCCTACCGCTTGTTCTAATGTGTGGATAACAACAAAATTAATTATACATATTAATGCTTGCTTGCCAATTTTTCTCTCCACGCGCATCTCCCTGAAAATGCCTTTCTTTCTTCAAAAAAAGCATTTGTCCATAATTTGAACCAACTAATCTCCAGTTGCCTAGGGAGAGGGAACAAGTGTTTTTGAGGGAATTCGGTATATTCTGGTGCTGTGTTTACGGCGTGTGGATGAACGCACAAAGCCATCAGAAGCATTCCTGGCAGATAAGATGTTGGGCTGCTCTATACTCTTAATAGGCTGTTTGCAGAGGGAATACAGCAGAGACTGTACATAATATAGAAAAATAAGAGGCTCAGCTCTCTCTGACCAAAGGAAGGGGGAATTATTGTAATAAGAGTAATCATTTACTTTACTTTATCTCTCAAGAGGCAAGTTGCTAAGAGATTAATCAAATATTAACTTTAGACAGTAATAATTAAGTGATAAAGCAGCCCACACACACCTTAACAACCACTTTGTACACCCTACAACCAATGATCTGAAATGCCACTTACCGTTATCATGTATTCAGTGTTCTGGCACTGAATCTATTTGAGTCCTAACCGTAAAGTGAAATAACAATATAATAGACAAATCAATCAGTGGTTTAGTATGTTCTTTTGACAGTTTATTATTTAAAAAAGCACGTACATCGAAATGCAGTGAGTGCATTAATGTATCGCGACCCCCAGAATTACATTATGTGACAAAATAAGTTGCTCTGAGAGGGATCTTTTTTTTCCCACATCCAAGATGCAGAGCTCTCTACCATGCCTATACATAACAACACAGATACATCAACGGTTACACAACACCAAATGTCTCTGCAACCTCAAATAGCACGGTGAACACCACAGGAGCCTTTGCATATTCTGTCACAGGAGTCCTTGCTATTCTGCAACGCTAGACATATTTCACAATGTATGCAGCCATTTCAGGTACCTGCCGACAACACAACTGACCACACACTGACAACACTTTAATTTGATGACTGGGACCTTTAACTAAAAGTTATGCTGCCAGTTAATTGAATGAGTTTGCTTTTGCTCTTCTGAACTGTGGCTATATCGTGAATAACTCCCAATACGACTTCTTGAGGAAGGCAATAGCAAAAAAACACCAGGAGATAAGACGGAAAGTTGAACCTCATCTTAAATTCAGGTATTACCATGTGAAGGTATTGGTAGCCACAGTATAACAGGTCCATATCAGCTGGTATAAAGATTCATTGGTGTGATCATTGGAAGTGACTTTTAAGTGACCTGCTCGCTATAGAAATTAGGCTAATTACACTGCAATGGGAGAGTGTCACCTTTGTGAAAACACCCCATCTATTGATGCCTCCATTTTAATGACACACATGACCTTTGGCAGTCACACCCTTGAGCTAGACAAATACCGTGCAGAGAGAGAGAGAGAGACGTGTCAGCCCTTTTCTGTGAACTAGGGGACGATGAGCTGGACCAAGATTTGCGATACGCTTGTTTTACCATTTTACATTAGACTTGACTTGCCTGTCTTTCAAAGTCACTAATGCGTCCACCCATATTTAAAATACAAAACTGAAATCAAGATTTGCAGTCTGTGTCAAGGAGGAGATTCATTAATTCTGCGGTGTTGAAAGGCTTTGAGAATCTTCTATCAGTAGATCTGCAGTGCAACATATTTTGACTAATCATCAAAAAGCTACCAGCATCCTAATGGGTGACTAAATATTAGCATAACATAGGAGCCTTCTAACATGTTGTCTGACAACAACAACTAGCTGCCTTCAAAAGATATGCCTGTTGCCCTTGAAAACATACAGTATGTCTATAAAAGGCTTTGATCTGCAATTTAGTCTGAAGAGCTTTATACCTTTGAAACGTCAACTGAAGAAAAGACAATTCCATGTGTTTACAATTTCAGTCAACGATTGATTAACTGACACTGTCTTCAAGAATATCGCAGAGCAAATAGAGCAAAGGTCCGTAAGATAGAGAGCACTCAGAATGGCCTTAAATAGGTTTGAATACAAGAATTCAAACAAGTTCTTGTTGGTTTGCAGAACAAATCAAGTGAATAAGCCTTGTGACTGATCTCTGAAGCTTCACTTTCACTCTGCTAATCACTTCGGATACGGTCAATAGAAAAACATTTGCGCCCGGTCCAATAACCAATAACCAGGCCAATCAGCGGTTAAGTAGTTCAGCTGTTGACCACAGCAAGAAGCCATGAACCTGTGCTCAAAAATCATCGTGTTTGTTGTTTTGACTGGCTGAATGCTGGTCCAATCACCTGCTAATTACCTTGACTGACACATTTTTGGCACCGCCTCAGCCACAGTTAACTATTGATGGTCTCACTAGCCCACAGACAGGATTTAAATGTGGCCTTGGGATGTACTGGTAAAATTCAATCAGGGAACTCTTATTTACTGGCATCTATCTACTCGTATTATCTTCTCACACATTAATAAAGACAAACATTTTCATTTTTTATTGCAGCCTTTGTTCGTAGCTCAATGCATTGGCTGCTACTGTTAAACAATTGAATTATGTAATTAGTTATTTATTTAAAAAAATAAAAATAAAAGTAAACTTGGCTTTACAATAATCTACACTTCTGTCACATACTGTATAGTGAGTACCCAATCGCCTCAATAAAGATACTGCCATTTATATTTATTGAAATGATATTGTGTACAACATATGAATAACATAACAATGAACAGTATAGCATAATGTGAGTGCCAGAGAATTTGGGATAGCTTCTCTGAAAAGGTACTCCTACCACAGCCAGTAGTCATCATCATATCTGCATGATCTGAATGACACTCCCTTGTTCAGGCAGAAATCACACCGAGGGAGCTAAATCGACATGCAGAGGTGCTCTCTCGTGTGTGTGTGTGTGTGTTTGAATATATTTGAGAGGTTGTGTGTGTGCGTGTGCGCGTGCGTGTGCGATCTCATTTCTGTATCGTTTCAGAGACTCCAGCCCACAGTGGGGAGTCAGTCTAAGACATCTATTATGCACTTCATCAATCTTTTTGGACTCTTGACATTTCACTAGCTGAACAAATTGTCAGTTATCAAAACTCAATTTCAGAAATGACATGTCAAAATTCAGCTCCCCCCTTCCCTCCCACACACATACACACACGCATGCACACACCGTTGCTCTCTTCTCCCTTGACATAGGCTCCTTTTGCATGTGCTTATATAGCACTGGCCAGAATATCCCTTCCTACACACACCCACGAATACACACACACCCGTACGCCTGAACGCTTTCACACACATGCACACAAATACGTGCGCACATGTACACACCTCAAAAGGACAATTGAAGTTCACCCTGCACCACCTGAGCCAGCCCCTCCCTATAAAGAGCTTAGTGCTTGAGGTTTGTGTATGCAAAGAGTTAACGACCGCCGGACCTAATCGCTCACGTGGACTAGTGCCGTTCCATGGAGCAGATAAGGCAGTTTATAAATTGATTTGGTTACGCTTCATTGATAATAAAAAGGAGCCCGGCTTTGTTTACCTAACAGAAACACACTCCTAAGCACAGCATGCCGTGTTTGGACTGCAGTTAAGTGAGTGAGAGAGTGCGCGCACGCGTGTGTGTGTGTGTGTGTGTGTGTGTGTGTGTGTGTGTGTATGTGTGTCGGAGTGTGCAAAATTATGTCTGTGTTTACTGTGTGCGTGTGTTTGCACTATGTTTGGTACCGATTGTGTGCGTGCGTGCGAAAGATAGGGTTGGAATGTAGGAGAAAGTTAAGATAATAAATGTCTACACTAACAGATGACAGCCAGTGAGGACATTCAGTAAGTGCCAGCCATTCTAGGTATGTGAAATAGTAGTGTGTGTGTGTGTGTGTGTGTTTGTGCCAACCATCAGGTGGGAGCTGACAGGGTCAACCTTGAGCAAGAGAGGAAGGGTGAAACTCATTAGAAGACTCGTGTTAATTGAGCTCCCCAGTCACATTCATGTGCATACAACGTTTCTAAGTGTGCTGACACGCACAATATATCCAAATTAATCAAAGAAAACGACCTATGCGTACATGTACGCACAGTGTGTGTCTTTGCATTCAAACGGTAACTGGTTTATCTGAGCTCCATTTCACTGGCACGACTGTATACAAATGTTTGTTTTTCCGCAGACTAGAGGATTGGAGACGCCTAATCTCACATCTTAATCTGGAAACTGTGTCACCTGCCTCATTTGGGGATTTCACGTCTTTCTGCGGTTTGGGAATCGAGGAGATTGTAGTCTGATGTGTCATCGCTGGTTGTGGCCTTTATACACACTGTGCGTTTATATTTTGTACCAATAAGTCTGGATTTTTCATGACTCGGGGGATACATCTGAAAGAAATATATGTTTGTACTACTGTGTATCTATAAATGTTATCTAAAACAATGAATGCAGCAGCTGAACGTAATCTATAGGTCAACAGCATTAACAGGTGTACAACAATGTTAGATTACTAAACACACATCTCTAGATTGCATGTGCATGTTACAGATATGAACATTATACACCACAACACTTGCCATAATCCTTAAATGCTTAAATGCTTACATATTAGCAAGGGCCCAAGGTGTAGCACAATTTAAAAAATAAACATAAATGGACATTATTGGGCAGTGTCCGCAATTTAGGAAAGACAAGGGGATTTAAAACATGCAGTTGATGTGAACTACTTTTGGAACTTCTTAAAGTCCCATCCCGCAGGTGACCAATTTAATTTAGCGTTACATCAGTCCACATAACCTTGACAAGTTTTTGGAATCATTTCATTAGTCCCCAGCACTAAAAACTGGTCTATTGGTTTAACGACATTAGTGTTCCTTTTTAAGACCATACCTACAAGATGCATGAGCGCTCATGCAGATGTAGGTGTGTGTGTGGAAGGTAAAAGTCACTGTATAGGCCCGACAGGAGGACAAAGTTTTGCCAAGTAAATAATCTGCTGACGATGAAGCATGTCAAAGTGCCGTTAGAAAGATGTACTTATACACACAATGTCTGTGCTAGTAACCACCTAGTAACAATCTAGTCTGTACCTTGAGCACCTTATTAAAAAGCTAGTAACATCCTACTAAACCACTAGTACTAACCCTAGTAACCACCTAGTTAGCACATTCCATCAAACAACCATCCCAGTGCACCCTAGCAACTGACAAACAAGCGCATACAGTAACACTCTAGCAACCAGCTAGCAGTGCTGATTGCAATTTCCTACAGAAAATTCCCATTTCTAGATTGTGCTTGTGTCCCATAATGCTAGACATGTGCATGGCAGTCGTTACGTTCTGTGTGTCTATTCAAATGTAATACCTTCTCTTGCTGCTGTTGGGGCTAATTTATGTTCTCATTGGCATTACAGGACCTCTGGGATTGTTTTGAACCTTGTACTGAAAACCGGTTTGTGTATGAGCTACAGCAGATTACAATATCATTCAAACTGTTGGTCCGGCAACACTACAGTGGCTCAAGATTTATGAAGATCAGGCAGCTCATAGAGAGAGAGAGAGAGAGAGAGAGAGAGAGAGAGAGAGAGAGAGAGAGAGAGAGAGAGAGAGAGAGAGAGAGAGATAGAGAGAGAGAGAAGACAGCATTGACTGAAAAGAACACTTTCAATAATCATAAACACCCGGCTCTCTTTCCCAGAACGGTGCGTTGTCTGCAAGGCTTATTAGCATTCAGTGGACCCACCAGATTACTTGGGGCACTCTGTAATTTGCAATAAAAAATAAAGATGACGCCAAAACAAAAACAAATCTGAGATGATACAAATTAGGAGAAGCACGGTTGGTTAGTTTGTCAAAGCAGTAAATTTCCCCTCACCGCGTGAAAAACCCAGGTCGCCAGGCCCGAGTGGGCTGGGAAATTAATGAGCTGTCTGTTTGCACGATTTTATTCCCCATGTATCGCCACTATTTCGCCTGGACAGTGAATCAATCTGCCTTTTATGGTAATAACGCCTCGTCGCTTGGAAATTATTACGTTAAATGGATTGGATTCATTTTTAGGGTGTGGAAAAAGGGAGACATCACAGTGGCTGGACTTAATATTCTCCCGGGGACAAACTGGCGGCCAGAACTGTTCACTTGTGACACTTATATACAAGCTAAACATTTCACAGTGCGTCTTGCGCGGTGACAACCACAACACATTTCATTCTGCCTCCCTCGGTCCCTCCCTCGCTATACAATCTTCCATGTGTCTCCATTTTACTATGGTGATCTACTGTGCCACGTTTATCAAATCACTACAGTTGGCCTGAGCTGGGTTCATCAGCCCAACCCGTGATGTCACCCAAACCCCCCCCCCCCCCACACCTTTTCTCTCAACCCACAACCCCTCCTTCCCCACCACCGACCCACCCACCCCAGTACGATTCAAGTGTCACAGCACGGGGGCTACATCTGCTAGCTGACACCGCGATAAGGCAACTTCCCTCTCCCCCCCTTCCACCATCCCTCAATTTTGCTCTCTGTCCGGCGCGCCGACTCATCACTTGGCCTTTGGGATTAAGAGACCGGGTCCATCGCCGGGTGACACCACATGGGGGAGGCAGACCTGCCGCATGCCCGCTTCCAGAGGAGGCACACGGCTAACCTCCGCTCATACTGATTGAAACATGCTGATGTGAGATGTGCTCGCCTCCACAAAGCGGTTAGCGCAATACCAAAGGCCCAGAAATAGGTTAGGGAGCCTGCTGATGCTGCACTAACATGGCAGGTGGGGAAATGAAATTGCTGCCTCTTTTCGTCCCGCGTCCCTCTATCTATTCATCCATCCATCTAGCCATCAATCTGTCCAACCGCGAGCATTGGAAGGGGGTGAAAGAGAAAGGAAATCTAACCTCTTCCTTTCTCACCAGATACTTATAGGTCAAGAGAGACCCCTCACAACACCCCCGAGACTTTGCGGCCCTGTTGCGGCACTGGTCTAACTTCCCAACGTCAGCGCAATATGAAATCCTCACGGGAGCTTGGGAAGGGTGTGTGGGGGAAGGGGGCGAGACCTTTGCCTGTATGTGCATTAGGAGGGTTCTCCTAGACTTGTAACCGACGAGGAACATGGCGGTTCAGGCGCTGCACGCTAGTGCCCTTAACCGCTAACCGCGCCTTCATGTCTGCTTGTTTCCCAATTATGAACGACCAACCCAATTGCTATGGTTACATAATGCAAAGTTGGGTCGAGGGCTTGGGTCACGTTATCTCCAAAATCAACTTCTTACCAAACTTAACACAACTTCTACTTCTCTTCACACGGACTGTACCTGAATTCAGCCGAAGCACAAATTCTTGAGCCGCTGCCCTACAGATTCCTGCATTTATATGCAGATATCTAGAAATTACAGTATTACAGCCTTGGCAATGTGGCAGAGCTTCGGAGGAAGGGAGATGTATCTGTTTCTCTCGCATAGCTTACTCTACTGTTAAGGGAGCTATGACTAAAGTACAATAGCTTTTTAAAGAATACACTGGCTATACATAGCATACACTATGATGAAGAATACATGAATTATTAAACATTGACCCATGTAAGAAGTTTTCTCTCTTGTTACAGTGCTGTGTGAGAGATCGCTGGCACTTTGGACATTTATTTGGAAGAAAACAATAACCATACACAGTGCATGCATCTTGGCGATATGCATACAGTGTATCATTCTTCTCAAAGTCATCTGTTTCATTTATTCCTACACGGGTTCAGATATGGAGCTGAGTGAAACAGTTGGACAGCCAGATCTGGGGTTGTCACCTTCACATAAATCCCTGACACGGCTGTCTGGAGATATTTACAGATAGGAGGCAGTGTCAAGGGACTGTGAACTGCTGAGACAAACCTCCCCTTCTACGCCAAACCATTTTATTTTCCTTCT
The DNA here is from genome assembly GCA_026546735.1 of Forbesichthys agassizii. Taxonomy (NCBI): domain Eukaryota; kingdom Metazoa; phylum Chordata; class Actinopteri; order Percopsiformes; family Amblyopsidae; genus Forbesichthys; species Forbesichthys agassizii. The sequence goes on from JAODLL010000010.1 coordinate 733,768, forward strand.
GTGTCATTGAACCCGTAAATACAAACATATACATTCATATTCGCCAAATATGGCGGTGGAGATACATGGCTGGTGACAAAAGTTGGAGAGGCGAGAAATAATCCATCATGCCAGAAGCTGAAATAGCAAACCCGTGTCTCGAAGGGCCTTGGACTGTGCGTCCGTTAACCTAGGCACGGAAGCATCCGGACACTTCCCGGGGCCCTTGAGAGGTGCAAAGGGGGAAAGCTTACGCAGAGGTACGGGACAGTCCAAAAATACCCTCCTTGTCCATTCCCAAGCATGGGCAGAGGTTGTTTCTGCTGGCTACGTATCCATTACGGCCTTCCTCTGTTGCCCCCGCGTCGATATAGCCCAGAGAAAAACTGGTCCGCCGGCACCTTCCATTGACAAAGCATGTCTGGGCGGGTCGATAGCGTATTAATATGGGACAATGGTGCTGGACGCACGTGACACGCACCGCTAGGTCATATCGAAGGAGCCGCCGTGCCCAGAGGGCTCCGTGAATGGCCTTGAGCTTCACTGAGCTGGAGATTGCTAAGTGTGTGTGCATGCCGCGTATGTGTGTGTGCGTGCGTGTGTGTAGCTATGACCGTTTTCACCCTTTAAAAGTCCCAATGACTGCCCAACGGACCAGAGACAGAGCAAGAGAAAACAAGGGTGAAAAGAATGGTCCTATGGTAAACAATGCTATCATTTGCCTGGGAATACTGTGACAAAGTTGGGGAATAAAGAGGAAAACTGGATCTATTCTACATAGTCACATACTGGGACTCTTTGTTTGCATGTAAACAACTGATTCATGACCAAACGTATAGCAGATAAAGATGTATTTCTTAAGATATTGACAGTGACAACGTGATCGAATTTAGCTAAATAAATTCAAATACATTATTTCCATATTTTGTTTTAATCCAGTCAGAATAAAACACTATTAAACACATTCCATAAATAAAAGTAAAAAATGGCCTCAACAAAACAAGATGTATCTGGAAAATGTATGAGCACATTGTAGACAATATACCCATACTAGCTACCATGCAACCATATTAATTCATCAACAAGAACTGCTTTAGTCCAAATGGGTGATGTCAGTTAAATCTGTTGTAGGGATATTAAACAGCCTGTATTAGATAAACCTGAGGAACTGTGTCACTCCTAGTCGTACCTTAATTTGTTCAGAATGAATAGCAAAGGTGTTTCTCTTCACACGATCTGCACATTTTCTCTACAAACTCCAGTACGGAAAATGCGCATGTAAACACTCGTGCAAACACAGCCCATTGATCACTGTCTCAGAGGGGGTGGTTCTCTTCATTTTCCCCCCGTGTAGAAGACAAGACAATAAGTGTGGTTGCATGCATAGCTGCGTCTTTTAGAAGACAGGAACATACTGTATAGCACACACACACACACACACACACACACACACACAGTGATTTACTGGTATAGCTGCAGTCTTGTGGCTCAAATCAAAGCTGGCAAACAGCGACCTGCAGGAAGGCACGAATCAGAAACATGCTGCTCTGGCTGCCCATGAGCTGTGTGTGTATGCGTGTGCGTTCGTGCGTTCGTGCATACTAGAATGCTTGTAGTCAATTGATGCACACTGTGTACATTTACATGTTTTTTTGTGTTGAGGAATGTGTGAAAGATGGTGTTTGTGTGTGTGTGTGTGTGTGTGTGTGTGTGTACGTGTGTGGTAGCGTGTTTGTTGTCATTTGAGGCACAGTGTGTATGTCTACATGTTTCTGTGTGTTAAGGAGTGTGTGAAATAGTGTGTGTGTGTGTGTGTGTGTGAGAGAGGGAGAGAAATCATCTTGGCGATAGGCGGGACCCCGGTAGGGCCCAATTAACCTCTTCCTCCTCCCGTCATTCTCTGGGAAATATGGGACTTAGGCGGCACGCCGGGCCGGGGGCTTGTTTACTCGCTCGACAACCTCACTCGGCCAGACGCTGTTTCTCGGCATTGCTGTGCGGAAGATTGACTGTCTGTCGGTGACGGGAGGGTGAGACGGGGGAACGAGGGAGGGGGGGGCGTTCTCACTCCCGTCCCATTACTATTGCTACCCATCTTGCTGTCTTCTTCCCATCACAACACCCCCACAACCACCACCCCCGCCATTGTTGTTAGATTACAGTACACACACAAGCAGGAATACCCCAACACAGGCACAAACACATGGGGATGATGCTATTTGCGTTCCTGTGGGCGTACATGAGTCCCGCAGATACACAAAAGGCAAAACAATTTAATAATAATAAAAGTTCAGGCTGGTGCTCGTACATGCACATGCTAGCACACAAACAAACACACAGCGTATTGGCCGCTCCTCGCAATGATACGATTATATGTACGTCATTTTAATGTTGATTAAAATTGATTGAATTCATTTACAGTTACAGTTAATTTACAGTGCAGACACATCTGAGCACGTTGTTTTAAAATATGCCTGTTATCTAATAAAGTACCTTTACATATACATATAGCCAAGAGGGAGAGCGTGGGTTTTGCTGTGCCATTATCATTGTAATCACTGAGTGTTTGACCCTGGTTTTTGGCCACTCTTAATAAAAATGTGCCACCCTCATACCTGGCTCTATCTCTGGGGAATGATTGGACTGGAGACGGGGCAAATTGATTCAGGGAGACAAAGGCAAAGAGGCAGTCTGTTCACTACCAAAGTTCATGCATTGTATTTACCCAGGCCGGTTTCCTTTAACAAGAAACATATATCACTTAATTAATCCAGCAGATTACCATCAAAAATCCATAAACCCGTAGTATGATTTCTACTGCTACGCAATTAATTATGTTTGTGGCCTTGATAAGGAGAGATTATATGCAGAGGAGGGGGAAGATGTACGGAGGGAAGAGAGAAATTGAATAGTCGAGACACAAACAGGCAGAGAATGCAACATCACAATGATGACATTTAGACAGTTGAGATACAGAATAATGGCTGCCTACCATTAAGCAAGCTTTAACAACGGCATGATCATGTTTGTGTGACAAATGCTAGTGATAATTTATGACCCACACGGAAGCTGCTGTGTAAATGTAAAGCCATGTAAACAGATGTATACACAAATCACCAATATGTACATGGGGATACAAGAGGGAGATCAACTTTGACTCTCAATTATTATCCATTTTTGTCAAATAACACAAATCTCTTCTCTGTTGATCATCATTTCAAGGCAAGGGGCTGGGCTTCTAATGCACATTATTTGTGATTGATGGATATAGACATAGCCAACAAGACAATTAGACCCCGAGGCATAGCTGTAAAAGCCTTGAGGACCAATATTTGCCTTCAAATCTAGAGTATGTGGCCTATCTTGTTAAATCTCTTTCTAAAAAGATATTTTGATATGGCCATCTACCACCTTTAACACCTTTCAGTATAAAGGTGAAGTCAGGGATGCTGAAGAATGGTTGTTGACAACTAAACGATCAAAACAAAAACACCTCTCCCTTGAATGCCATAGGGTGCTCGCTCAGAAGCTCCACCCCCTAAATTGAACACACGTTGGCACCACCACATACAGCAGATGTTTGCACCCTTTCCTCCCAGGTGTTCATATAGCATAGAGTGGGCTTGGCAAAAGAAGGAGCGCCCTGTCAAAAGGTCATAGCCCTGAGCACAAATGCTGAGGCGAAAACACAGAAATCAGGAGGCGGATGTACACTGTATTTTCAGTTAGAGCGCCACTGCTGCCTAGTCTGTTTTGCAATTTGATGTGGTCGATTGCCCCAAAGTAGCCAAATCTTAGATTATGGGTATAAATATCCAAATGGTGCAAGTCCAGTGGTAGTGGTAATGCAGAAGTAGTGATCATTTTGTTTGATTGGTGTTTTTTGTCTCGCCTGGCCTGGTTTGCTAATTTCCTGGCTCGCTATGACACCGCTTGCGCCAAAATGGGCATATGGGGTCGTCAAGCGTTTGTCAGGCAAAACCAGGTAGTTTGGTGTCTAATAAAAACCAAATATTGGAAACCTAGGGCCCTATGTTTTTATTGTGTCCCTGTCTACATTTCTGTATCCATTTTCCGATTGAAAAATATATCTTTGTCTCTTTTTAACTGCCGGCCTCCATTTATTATATTGATGACGACCTTTGTGCTTAAATATCTCTGACTCCTCTGCTTTGGCGGAGGACCTGCATCTGTCTTTAAACACTCGCTCCTCTCCTACAGTATGTCCGCCAGGCTCCCTCCTTCTCCTGCCGTGTGATGGTGATGGATGGAGCCTATGGGTGAGTGGGCTGTGAGGGGAAGGGGGGGCTGTGATGAAGACCGGCCTTGGCAACAAAAGACAGGAGGAGACGGGTGGGCGGAAGGGGTGGGGGCTTGGGTTGCAGGTGTGTGGACGAACAGCAAAAGCAGAAGCGGGGACGAGACGCAACAGAGAGAACATGCGTCTAGGGGGAGAGAATGTGTGTGTATGTGTGGGTGTGGGGCGGAAAGAGAGAAGGATAAAGAGGGTGGAGGGAATAGCAGTTAGCAAGGCCTTGGGGGTAATGGGGGGGGGTCATAATCTATGAATTACACATTTTTCATACAGCATAAAATGGCATTTAAATATGCATAGAGCCAACCATATATAATAAAAAAAACTGATACCTATGCCAAATGTAACCCCGTGCCCGGGCACTGTCCCTGACAACAGGTTACAGGTGCTCCTATTTACCAGATGAATCACAGTATGAACATCCTCATTTTCCTATCCAATCAGCATTCAGATTCAGTTCAGTGGGTGTACTAAGACATTATGAGGGTGTAGTAAGAGATTATGAGGGTTTAGGAATAGATTATGATGGTGTATTCAAATATTATGAGGGTGTAGGAATAGATTATGATGGTGTAAAATATTATGAAGGTGTAGTATTAGATTATGAGGGTGTAGTAAGAGATTATGTGGATAAACTAAGATTAAGATGTTGTAGTAAAATGTTATGAGGATATCCTAAAAATATTTGAGGGTGTAGAAAGATTGTATAAGGATATACTGAGATTATGAGGGGGTAGTAAGATTTTTTGAGAATATACTAAAATATTATGAAGGTGTAGTGAGATTTTATGAGGATATATTGAGAGATTATGATGGTGTAGTAAAATATGAGGGTGTAGTATGATTTTATGAGGATATCCTCAAATATTATTAGGGTGTAGAAAGAGATTATGAGGGCGTAGTAAGAGATTATAAAGGTTTAGTAGAGTTTTATGAGGGCATAGTAATATTTTATAAGGATATACTAAGAGATTATGAGGGCGTAGTAAGAAAGTGAAGATGCAGCTTCCTTCCATAACCACCTGGCATATAATATATAATGCAGAAGGTGGATATGCACACTGTAACACAAAAGAAACACACTTACCCACTCCATCAGTGAAGACCTATCCCTTTTTACCTCTTAGTGTCAATGCATAAATCCATTCAAATGCACACAAACATGTAATCTTGTCCAGGTTCCAGCCCGGAGAAATCAAAGCCGCTGGATATCAAGTGGTGTGTCGAATGCAAACCAAGGCCCGGGTATGTTTTAATATTGAATGAGCGGATCAGTTCGTCTTTGCCATAAATCTTTACATCTCATCGAGTCCAATGGATCTGGAGATGATAGTGGAATTGTAATGGGCCATGATTTTCTATTAGCATCATAAATAGGCCACATCCCATCCGGTTAGAACAGGGCCTCATCCATCTACCTTCCTTGTTTATAGTTTAATATCTGGATAGGAAGTGACAGGTCCCTTGAGTGCACCTAAAGGGACTTCATTTAGAGTAGGGGAGTGGAGCACTTGGGGGCTTTCTGACCCCTTCCACCTGTCATAAGACCTTGAGGGATGTGTTTGGTGGGGAGAGTGTTATATTGTGTAGGTGTCCAACATATCTGCAAGACAGGTGAAAATGGTCAGAAATTAACCACCCATTTCCCAGCAAGAAAGGGACATTTTGTTTTAGACTAAATCTGTTCTGCGGCACTGATCCAGCCATCCACATTATTTAACCAATAAGCAACATGGCATTGCCTGTCAATCAGTAGCATCGTCTAGATTAGCTTTGAGAGAGGTATGCGCTGTAGTCATGTACAGACACACTATACATAGAGCTTTCTAGAGCTATCTGTGACACTCTCACTCCACTGTGGTAACACTCTGGGCTTTGGTACTGTCTCTTTCGTGGTCCCGAGCCGAGCCAAATGCCTTCAAAGTGAATGATGTTAGGGAGTGTGAGTGATTTGATTTAAGAGTACTCAGATCTCGCTTGCCCAAAATGAAAGAAAATTGACTGGTGCTTCAGCCGAAAGAAGCAAGCCTACCTGGACTTCTTCATAAATTGGTATAGAATGACTTAATGATGATTGAGTCATGTTTTATAATCTCAGATCTGGGCACAGGCCAAATCCAACACAACCCAGCTAAATTCATTAGCTAACACGTGCCAACATTAAGGCCAAACAAACAACAGGGATCGCTACACAGTGAAAGTTTATGTAGACTATTTTCCCCTTTCAAAACTTTGAGGGGGCTTTACCACCCCTTGTCACCCAGGCACCTCTGCTACCAATCACAATCAAGCACTAAGCACGTGCGCAGAGATTTCCTGAGGACCTCTCATCTCCAGCAGGTGTGATTGTGATTGCCTACTGCAATCAAAATGTATTCGCCTACTGCACCTTTTAGTGACTACTGACTTTCAAGCTATTACATAACTATATATGAATCTAATCTCCTGTGTGGCATGCACTGGAGAGGTTCTGGTATGCTGTAGGTTTGGTATGGCGCTGGCATTGACAAACCTTATCCATCTGGCCCTTTGGCACATAGAGTTTAAATTCAAGATAACATAATGTCTGGAGGGAGCTTTCACAAAACTTGACAGATATTTTAACAGAGGAAACGTTACAATAGGAAAAAAAAAAAATCGGCAATAGAGAATATGTGGCCTTTAACAATTTTGACAGCCATTAGTGCCTTGGTCCTCCGGGCTATATGCTAGCGAAGACAAAATAGACAGTGGTCGGGAAACCAAGGAAAGATTGAAAGATGATGTGTGTCTGTGTGCGTGTGTGTCTGTATGGTGTGTCTGCGCGAAGCAATTTAAGTGACCATCAGCCCTCAATCAAGCCCTTTTGGTCCAAGCTCTGGACAAACATCTATCAGTTGCGACAGGGCCGTTTCCTTCAGGTCGTCACCCCTGGGAGGTGGGGCTGGTGGGGGCAGCAACCTGTCAGCCCTTATCTGGACCCCGGGCTTCACCATCTACCTCCATGTGCTCTTCTCCCCCCACAACTCTTCACCATCAGCTGGCAGCCTTCGTCTGTCTGCCACATCATCTGACCAACGTCAATCAAGGATGACGTTAGCTTGGGAAGGGTTGTTTCTTTTTGCTGTTTACACTTAACTAACTGACTGTGTGGCCGTCTCTGATAGAGGGACACTGACTGACTGGTTCAATTGCTCTGAGAAGATGTGGAGCTTATCCTGTTTGTCTGTGCATGCCCCCTCGAAGCGTTGGCTCTCACAGTGACTGTAAATAGTGTCATATTAGCATTTAATTTGATCATTTTATGCCAGAATGAGGACCCAGTGGCACTCTCCGCGGGAGTAAATATATTGCCGAATATGTCTATTCATTGGCAACGCACAAAATCAATATTCTCCACACACACGGTTGGTATTGACGGAAGACTCAAAAATCTCTATCAATTATGCTGCTGGTCAAAAGTGCAACACAATCACTCAACACAAGACTATATATGCTTCTTTGGGAACAGAAAAAGAGGGATAGAGGGAAAGTTAATTAGCATTGCAAAGTGCATCTCCCGCTTGTTTGCACATAACCTTGCAAGGCATTGCATGTCTGTTTGCATGCTACACAAATAAATCAGCTAATTGAATATGCAAAGAACAGGCGTATCAGTTGCAAACACAAACACAAGAAACAAAAAGTGGGACGCCAACGTGAGCTATTTAATAAAACCAAATGATAGACAAACAAACAACGTAGCTGTCCATCAGGGCTTCCCGTGGGAGTAAACATATAGCAGCAGACACAAATCTATAAACCACAACCTCTCTATTCACTTGGCAGCAGCGGACAAAAGATGATGAAAGTATGTCCAATAAAGGCCCATAAATTGCAGGCAAAATGTGGGTAATATACTGTCGGTATGCAATTTCTGATCTACCTACCTCCTCCGGCTGTAGCCTGAGGTAGGACCCTACCTTTTTAACATTTACGTGAATGGAAATACGGAAATAAATAAAACAAGGAAATGTGAAAATACGGAAATAGATAAATAAATAAATGTAGAAATACAGCAATAAATAAATAAAATAATGTATAAATAAATACATTTAAGAATAAATAAATGTATGTAAAAATAATTAAATAAATAA
>JAODLL010000010.1:756160-781160 GCA_026546735.1 Forbesichthys agassizii
CCCCCGTCATATATTAACTGAATTCCGTCCCAATAGGAGTGACAGGGAGGCATTTGCCTTCCGCAGCACTAAAAGGTGAAGAGAGCACCATTTGTGGCACTATATTATACATTAAAAATTGAGATGTGGCGACCCTGCTCCACTGGTGACCTCTGTTAATATTTGATGGTGGTAAACGGCAACAGGTAAACAATGGGGATGGGCGATTCACTGGAAAGGGGGAGGGAATCGGACGTGCGTCCCCAATCCCCAAGACGTGAATGGAAATATTGATGCGCTCAATCCTTTCCTTTATCTTCTTCTTCTTGCTAAGTGGAAAGACGAAGTGTTTTTAACATTTTGTCTTGAATGTTCAGCACTTACATGTCAGTGACATTCACCGTTGATTATATAATAATTAGTTAATTTATGTCTGCGTCGCTGCTGCGGCAGAAATGTCCAGAGAAGCTCAAAAATGTTGCTACTACTGTAGTGTCAGACATAAACTGACAAGCATGATCACGTCTGTATTATGAAATTACCTCAGTGGCATGTAGAGAAGAAGAGACAGAGGGAATGATGGTTGTTGGTGGGGGGGGAGGGGGGCAAGTTAATCATCTCAGAGTAGCTTCTACCATCGACTGGCAGACACTTTAATCAAATTATGACCTTGTAAAGCAAGCACTTGTCATTTGGGACCCTAATCTCCTCACTAATGAGTAATTAGCCCCATCACCTGTTCGCCCAAACTTCCATCACACCCCCAACAATGCTTTAAGATAATGGAATAAACAAAGGGAGGGAAATAATACTGCACATGCCGTCTGAAAAAAGAAAAAAGAGGGAAAAGAAAAAAAAAGAACCGCAACAACAAAAAACAGCAGGCATCAATCAGCGACTGGGGAGATTGATAATAGCAGCACACACACACACACACACACAAAAAAACACTTTCCGTGAAAAAGCGCTCTGACAGGAGGCCACTCTTCAGTGCTCTAGAGGACAATAAAGGATATACGAATTCATTAGCAGTAATTAGCTGAAAATAGCTACAGAGAACAGGCGGGGGGAAAAGCTGAATACAGCGCCGTGATGTTTAGCCGGCGCGAGGGTAGGTAGCGCTGCATGTGGGATTTGATTGGTGGAGTGTGGGTAGGGGGCAGTCATCTGACGGCCCTCCTCTCACCCAGAGCATCACTTTAGGTTTACGTTGAACAAACGGGCGGAGAGCGGATGGTTTTTTTTCTTGGTTTTTTTTTTTTTTTCACTTCGGCTCTCGTTACGCGTTAAGTAATTTGAACGAACGTTGCCCGGGGTCAAATCACGTGCTCCTGGAGAGGATCTGTGGTCATGGCGTGTGTGTGTGTGCAGAGAGGAGGGGGGGCTTTGTTTGTGCAACCCAGCGACCGTGCAGCTGTGCTGCTTGGCGGCGGGCACACAAACAGGCGTCTCCCATTCATTAGGCCTTTTTATATCAGACACACTCTCCCCTTCTGGGGGCCTGAAGCATCTGCCTCCACATCAGCAGGAGAGCGAGGGAGGGGGGGGAGAGAGAAGAGAGAAAGGGGGGATGGGGGGAGGAGAGAGAGTATAGATGAAGCCAGCCAGCATACTGAAAAACTTCAAGATCAACGGCTGAGACATCTTGGAGGAAGATATAAGCACCCGGGGTGAAAACGAGCCAGGAACTTGAATATCAGCGGCTGGAAAACAGGGTTTTTTTTCCATTTTTTTAAGCGATCGTTAGCTTGTCCCTCCCCTTCATCGCTCTCTCCTCATCCTCCCATCACAGGAACATCTGCCTCTAAAGATGGCCAATAAAAGAGCTATTGGCTCTGCATTCACAAGCCTGACTCTCACACGTACACAACAATGAGTCATCACCCGTGGGAGAACAATGCACACAGCTGCACATGCCACAGTCAGTCTTAGTACGCTGTCATACTGTAGCGGTTTGACTGAATTTACATGCATATATGACCATTTTACGCATTCAAATAACGTTTGACCACTCCTTTTCGGTTGGTGTTGCATTTACTTTTAATCATTACCCACCTTGATTGGCTATAGGTCAGAAATAATTACAATCCAGAAATGATGTCGCACCTGGTTCCACATGTGATAAATGACATAGGAAGGCTATAAAATAATTAATTTAACAACACTAATCCACTAAGATGTAATTGGGTTTATACTCACTAGTTTTTCTTTCAAGTTTTGAATTTGTAAGAAAAAAAGGAAAAGTCTTAATTTACAGAAAAGTTGTGGTAATACTTTGTTTGAAGTTGTGTTCATTAAGACTGACATAACACTGTCATAACCATGACGCAACATCTGTCATGAACATTAATGAATGTTTATGACTGTTTAGCTGAAATTCGGTAAATAATGCCATGTTTAATGTCAAGTTGACATATTTGGGATCAGTCTTTCTCATGACACCTTGACATTAACCAAGATGACATAACATGTAATTGTCTTTGTCATGACAACTTGTCATTACCCAAGACAACATAACCTGTCAATGTCTTTGTCATGACAACTTGACTTTAACCAAGGCAAAATAACCCATTGTAATCATTGTAATAAAGCTTTATGACATATTTATGACAAATGAAAATATTACCACTGTAGTTGAGGTCAAGGAAAACAGTCATGACACTGTTAGAAATACATTTTACAGTGTAATACAATGTAATTACATCTTAATGACAAGTCAAAACTTTGATTAATGTCAGGTCGTAATGACAAAGACATTGACAGGTTATGTTGTCTTGGGTAATGACAAGTTGTCATAAACATGTATTAAAGTTCATGACAGGTGCCGTGTCATAGTTATGACAGTGTTATGACAGTCTTAATGAACACATATTCAAATAAAGTGTTACCAAAGTTGTTATGCTTGCCTGAGGTGGATAATTTGGCATATATGGAGTCTAGTAAATGTCTATTACTATAATATGTACATTTCATCCAACTGTTTTATATTTATGTATTTGAAATTTAAGATAGTTGTCCTTGAGTGTTTAGAAAGGCGCCCAAATAAAATGTAGTATTATTATTATTATTATTATTATATACAGTTATATGAAGCAGACATGTATTAAAGGCTATAACTAATAATCAATTAAATCCTGTAACGGCGGCTTTTTCAAGCAGTCCTGAGCACAAACAAAAAAAAATTGCAGGTCCATACAGCATGTAAAGAATGAGAAACAGTTTGCAAATATACATGAATATATTATCAAACCTATAGTTAGTCTTGTTTCTCGAAGGCTTCATCAAGCTTCATCAAGTCTGTTTTGACAAGTGATCTGTATAACTAGTCTCCCGGAGATGGAGTGGCTCCCCTGTGCTCGTGCCTGTCCCATAACTGTGTCTATTAATACATTTAAAAACACATTTTAAAATACATATCACGCCTTAACTGCTTCATTGTATTTGGTGGCCGTTTTATTAAACCTTGCTGCTCTGTCCTATTCAGCACAGTTTGCATTTTCTTTTGGCAACATTTTTTTAATATTTTGGACAGAAACCAAGCATGAGCGTCAGCGAGGACAATGGCTGTCTCGGAGGACAAATGAATAAAACATCACCTAAATCATCATATACAATCTAATTTATTAGAAGTGACAGGGAAATGTGATGTTGAAAGTCAGTACATCAGCTAACATTCTGTTGATCTTCCTGAGCAACATAATTGATTGTACTGTAGGCAAGGTGGGAAATTTAGATGAAATTTCACAAGCCTGTGAAAAGGTTGAGGGGAAGAAACATGTTAAGGCCAATAAACCCTCAATCCAATATCTTAAATCCAATCCTTTACTTATTCACAAGGCTGTCACTTAGCTACACAGACATAAATATCTGTTTCATGTAAAGGTGTCTTAGCATATTGGAAGAATCCTCGGTCTTCTGAAAGGTGGGAAGTTGGACATTATGGAACCTTGGAGAGCCAATCAGCTTCACTATATTATTGATCTGTGGAAATTAATGTCTCCAATTAACCTTTATTCATCGCAGCTGCAGTAGTGCTGCTGGAGCCGGGGCAAGACAACCCATTAGCATGACATTTAAGAAAACGTATGTTGAATGTGACGCTGAGGCTGCATTATCTGTTCGAGAAAAAAAAAAAACTGTGCCCAAAATCTAAATGGAAATCCTTACAATATTCGCTCAAGAAAATAGCCTCACTCTGCCCAACTCAGCTCAAAGAACACAGATACATATGAGTGAGAGAGAGAGAGAGCAGGCTGTGTATATAGCAAACAAAATGATTATACATTTTAGAGCAATTTCTGGGTGCTGCAGTCATAATCACTTTGTCGATAGCCTTCCAGTGTTGCAGGTGCGCCGATACAGATGGTTTTATGAAGATCCATTAAAAATAATTTCGCTCATCGCCAGGCCCAGGAGGGGCCCAACCCAGCTACCGGGAGACCAGCCCAGATGCCTGCTTAAGCTACAGATCACCCTCACATACACACACCCTACCCCCTTTTCTGATATGGGCTATCCAGTCACCATGGGAACACCATGAACGAATGGAGGAGGTATTGGGAACACAATTGTGCACGTGCGTTCGCACACATACGCGCACGAGCACACACACACACACACACACACACACACACACACACACACTTTGGTCAGATAATCGTCAGTAGAGCCATCAAGAATCAGCCTCTTGTAGCCAATCGTGTCAAATCGTGTTGGCTGAGGCTGAAGTGGTCAGATAAGTGTGGAAGATCAAGTGTAATAACTGGGATTTTAATACCTCTCTCATTTTTTGGCAGGGCATTTCCATTTGTAGTGTAAACACCTCATGAAATCGCATCGGTTGAGAGGAGCTGCTTTCAAAAGTCATGTCTGGAAACAAATTTAAAAGTGCACATTTGGAAAAAGTACAGCGTGCACACTTTACAGCAGTCTGCATCCAATAAACAAACACTACCCCTTTTTACAACGCACTCAATAAACATGACATAAAATGTGAAACAGGCTAAAAAGTGATTGTGCACTAGCCCGGTGCCACATTGCTGAAGCCCCACCCACTTTCCTCAATGTTGATTGACACATCTGCATCTAACTAAGGCAAGGTCAGAAAGACATCATGATATCCTTAAACTCATATTGCCTTGCCATGCATCACACTGATTGGTTTCTTCGCAACAAGGCAGCTCGGGAGCGGATGCTTTTGACGCGGAGAACAGTTCATGTGTTTTGATTACACTGCAGTTGGGGGATCATCAAGAAACTAAGCGAAATCAATGTTCTTTTAATAAAGAGGAGTGGAGTGGGTGGAAGACAGTTCTGTTCCTGACAGGGCCTGTCTCTGCCTTATCTCTCGCTCTTCAGATCCCCCAGACAGGCAAATATTTTAACTGTAAACACCCCTGGCTCGACAGCCAGCGTGGGCCCCCCTCTGCTTATTATTTTCTACTCGCATTGGCAGTTGCGTTGGATGAGGAAAATGTGCCTCTGTTGTCAAGGAAACACATGTGTGTATGCACGCACACGCACACCTCGTCGTCTACGGGCTGCGTTCGGTGCTCCTGATGTACGTGCGTGCGTGGGAATCCTGACCTACAGCAGGAGGGGGTTCACAATGGATAGACGCCCGTCGCCAATACAAATCCACCATCCAAATCCATCGTCATCCAGATTAGCCTGGTGTGCGCAATTCAATACTTAATCCCAGGATTACATCCTGTTCCTCTCCATCACGCCAGGTCCCCACAAGGTTTAAGACGTACCGATGCAATACCCTCTTGGGACAAGGGAAGAGGCTGAAGGTTTGAACGGCAAACGCTCATGTAAAAAGAGTTATCTTTTTTTTAATAATCTACATAATATTCGTGAATATGCTAAATATAATTAAATGTTTTGAACTCTTTGTTAGCTCAACTACACTAGAGTAGGGATGGCACGATCCAGTTCTTTCAGTGCCGATACCAAGTACCAATCCGATTGCAGTGTTAAATTAAGTTTTTTATTAAATTGCAAAGTAAATGACAGCCAATCTCTATTTTAGGACTTGTCACCGATACCGATCCAGCTATTTAAGTCAGTATCGGACTGATTTTCGATCTCAGTATCATGCTATCCCTACACCAGAGCACTTCAATAGTATGGTGCTGGGAAGGCTGGCATGTGTAACATGCATCAAATGTGATACAAACACAGTGAAATCTTATTAGATTGGGCGGGGAACATACAAGGCACATATACTGTAGAGTCTCACTCGCGAGGGGAAAGATAAAAGCATAGCTGGAATGGCAGGCTGCTTCCCTTGCATACTGAACAACCCCCCCCCATCATCCTTGAAATGAGGATTTTACTCCATCATCAATAAAACTTTGAGGCAATTTGCAGCCGCCCTCCCCAAAAGAAGTTCACACCACATTCTCAGTATGCAAAGGTAGATACAGCGGGGCGCACGCTTGGGAATGCTTATATTCCGCCTGACCTTTCCAGCTCAATTCCTTTTCCATGGATATCGAATCTAAATTAAATAAATGAACTACATTATACATTAAAAGGCGTTTCAATTAAAAATGGTGAACCCTTTGATGTTGTAGCCCAACAGGGCTGATGTGTTTGAGAAGCCCAGACACCCCTTATTTGGCTTGGAGGCCTTGAGAGCATGTTTACCTCAGATTAGAACCACAGCCATATCTCACATGGGGAGGGAGAGTGGATTTTCCCCCACAGTGGGAAGCTAGTAAGGCAAGCGCAAACTAGCCGCGGTGGTCTCCCGACAACATAGTGCGCCTCCCTCCCTCCACCCCGACATGAATGCGTCGCTCTCTCTTTATCTGATCTCTGGAATGACATCCGCAAGTCATCTGCTGGTGAAGCCCATCCCTCCCTAAAGACGAGCCCAGAGCCCTTGAATTAAATCAATCATGTAGTCGTAACAAATTAATTAAAAGAATAATTAAATCATTAACACATTAAATATGCCAATTACAAATTGTGTCCTACATGAGACAATTTGAGCACATTTTATATGGGGGTTGGGGGGTTACAAATAGAGTGTGCCAAAATGCAATATTATCACATTGTTATTCAATCTTTCTTCTCTCTGTACAGTGCTCTCAGAATAACCCTCCACCAAACAATTGGATTTATAAATAAGACTAGGCAAACTACACAACTACATATCTTGAAATGACTGAGTTAAACTGGTCTTGAGTTACATACAGTACTACTGAATATACTAATCATTATACAGTAAACTATACTGTATATACACACAGAGGTGTAGTGTAGCCGCTGGTAATTATCAACATGGTGGAGATGGTATGTTCCATTTATGGTATATTCCATACATCACATATAGTGGCTGAGGAAGCTCTGGCTTTGAAGCTGGATGTAATCATATTTCTTTAATAAGCCAGTGTTCCAGTGAGTTAAATGTGTTCCATTGATGAAACAGATGCTAAGCATACAAGTTAATGTGTGCTTTAGCTTGACTCTAGACGTGTTTTCGAGTGAATAAAACGTGTCATATGTGCAGCCAGGTTGTCAATAAAAACATTGTTCATTTTCACTTCTCTATTTCCAATTAGGATGATGTTTTCCTCTTTCAACAATGGAAAGCAGGATTAAATGAATGGTTAATAGTTGCAGTACAGGAAGGATGTATTGGTAAACAAGAAATAGAAAGCTGATAAGCACCCGTGCAGGAGGGTGAAACCAGCAGCCAGGCAGCAGGGGAAGTTCGACATCTCACAACCCAGTTCCCGGTCTGATTTCACAGATCAATAATGGAAAGTGTCCTCACATCCTCCATCACTGTCTCATAGAGTTCTGCTTTCTCCCATTTCAAGGGCGAGCTTTGGCCCATTGTGTGCAATGCTAAGCAGCTGATATTGCCTGTCAGCTGCCCGCTATCATATGTAGCCTAGAGGAAAGCCGGGGCCCAAATAGTTAGTCTGCTTATCATTGCGGGCGGATGCACGCGTGTCAAGGATTTTGCTCGATTGCACATCAGCATGCACACAGCCGTGCAGTCCAATCTGGGGTTATTTAATACGCCGTTGATGCCGTAATAAGACCGGAGGGAACACCAGTGTGGCTGTAGGTTACAGTAAAGGTGCGTGCGTGCGTGCGTGTGTGTGTGTGTGTTATGCCTTTCACTGTGTCAAAAAGTGAGGCTGGCAGAGGGGAGATGGGCGGGGCAGACATACAGAAAGACAGACAGACGTGAGATACAGAGATTGAGAGCGCTGGTCTTGCCATCGTCGTCTTAGTAAGTCATTAGGCGATACTTAACTCTTCTCAAGGGAATCGGCGGTAGCGGCGGCTGCGACAGATCCCCGGTTGCACCGGCATCAGTGGAAACCGGGTCAGGCGCTGTGCTGTTTTGAGCCGCCGGCAGACAACAGTTGACACATCCTCCTGTTTTTTTTTGCTTCCCTAAGTGCAGATAGCGATCACAAACGGCTTTGTGAAGAAAGCCTTAATGCAAACAACGAGGCACAGCGGTTAGAGTCCTCCGTTTAAATATTGGCAACCTGAGGAACAACACTCCCACTGACATAATCACTTTGCAGAGGAGTCTCTGGCGAGGCACGAGCACGCTCTCCGCGGGCAATATCGTGAATCTGGAGGTCTTATTCTCCGTGAGAGCACAGCCTCGCATTACAAGAGGCGAAACAAAAAGCTTTGTGGCGGGGATGGAGTTACCGAGGGCGGTGACTGGGCTCATGGAAACATCTCGACAGCAAGGCAATATAACACTGGATCACCAAGGCCTGCTCAGTTCCATCAGCGGTCTATTTGTGTATGTGTACCACAATAGAATAAGGACGGGGTCTTTTTCATGTCTAATATTTTTAGAAAGCCATCGATTCTCTTGGCCAGTGTGTTCCAGGAAGCTTTAAAGCATGTGTGTTTATGTACAGAAAGAATGAAAAAGGCTTTTATTTCACACTTTCCATACAGTTAGCCACTATGAATAATGGGCCTACAGGTAATTCCCGCCCTAGCGGGACTCAATGTAAACGATTACAAACAAAACACTCCAAACCGGTTATTATGTGCATGCTCCTTCAAATGTGCCTTTTGTGATATTCAGCCTTTGTAAAATGCCCTATAATTCCACTAATAAAGCATAGCGGAGTCAAGCTAGCTGAATAGTTAGCTGACAGATCAGCTCATCGCTGCTTTACTGGCAATGGCCAAGGGTGTTTATATACAGTGCATCCGGAAAGTATTCACAGCACTTTTAACACATTATTCCCAAATGGATTAAATAAAAAGTTTTTTCTAAACTCTACACACAATACCTCATAATGGCAAAGTGAAAGATGTTTGTTTGAAAATTTTGCAATTTTATTAAAAATACAAAATGGAAAAAAAATCACATGTACATAAGTATTCACAGTCTTTGCCTTGACACTCAGAATGGAATTCAGGCACATCATGTTTCCACTGATCATCCTTGAGATGTTTCACCATCTTGATTAGAGTCCATCTGTGGCAAATTCAGTAGATTGGACATGATTTGAAAAAGGTACATCCATTTAGATATAAGGTACCACAGTTGACAGTGCATGTCAGAGGACAAACCAAGCCATGGAATTCTCTGTAGACCTCCGAGACAGGATTGTATTGAGGCACAAATCTGGGGAAGACTAGAGAATGATTTCTGCAGCATTGAAGGTCCAAAATGAGCACAGTAGCCTCCATCATCTGTTAATGGAAGAAGTTTGGAACCACCAGGACTCTTCCTATATCTGGCCACCTGGCCAAACTGTGCAATCGGGGGAGAAGGGCTTTAGTCAGAGAGGTGACCAAGAAGAACCCGATGGTCAATCTGACAGAGCTCCAGCATTGCTCTGTGAAGAGAGGAAAATCTTCCAGTAGGACAATAATTTCTGCAGCACTCCACCAATCAGTCCTGTATAGTAGAGTGCCCAGACAAAAGCCACTCCTCAGTAAAAGGCTCTTGACAGCCTGCTTGGAGTTTGCCAAATGGCACCTGAAGGACTCTCAGACCATGAGAAACAGAATTCTATGGTCGGATGAAACAAAGATTAAACTCTTTGGCCTGAATGCAGAGCCTCATGTCTGGAGGAAACCAGGCACTGCTCATCACTTGGCCAATACCATCCCTACAGTGAAGCATGGTGGTGGCAGCATCATGCTGTGGGGATGTTTTTCAGCGGCAGGAACTGGGAGACTAGTTAGGATCGAGAAAAAGATGAATGCAGCAATGAGACATCCTTGATCAAAACCTGCTCCAGAGCTCTCTGGATCTCAGACTAAGGCAAAGGTTATTCTTCCAACAGGACCCTAAGCACACAGCCAAGATAACAGTGGAGTGGGTTCGGGACAACTCTGTGAATGTCCTTGCGTGCCCCTGCCAGTGCCCAGAATTGAACCTAATTGAACATCTCTGGAGAGATTTGAAAATGTCAGGTGCCCCACATCCAACCTGATGGAGCTTGTGAGGTCCTGCAAATAAGAATGGGAGAAACTGCCCAAAAATTGGTAGCCAAGCTTGTAGCATTATACTCAAAAAGACTATAGGCTGAAATTGCTGCCTAAAGACCCTTTTATACCAAGCGTGATGCGAAAAAGTGAGGGTTAATTATTTTTAATGCATTTCAGTAAATGACACCATACACATCACAAATGTTCGCAATGTGAAAATGCGACATATCTTTTTCTTACTTCAAGGTTGATTTTTTTTACTTTCGCCGGTTGATGGTTTAACCAATCACAACAAACTACGGAACTGTTTACTTTCTGTTTACATTGCAATCAGCCGGTAAAGCTTCGATAAACACCCAAAAACTCTACAGAATGTAAGACAACACATTGGATTCATCGGGTATGATTATGGTATGGTTGGGTATGATTAGCCTACAGAAAATAAAATCTCTTCAACAGTTGACGACAGTTTTTATTAAACAAGATTGCATTGGCTGGCATTGCTACTTGCCCATACAAACATGGATCGGATTTATAGTAAGAAAGTACGATCCGTAGCATTTGAACTGCGTGTGGGAGGCTGCAGGACTGCTCTCCCTCCCTGTGGCATTCCATGTATGCACATGTAAAGGGCTGTCCATGTATGCACATGTAAAGGGCTTTCCATGTATGTAATAAAAAATCTACATAATTCATGTTCAGGCACTGCATTGCATCATGCATACGCGTGTCGCTAATTTCTGAGGACGTGCACGGATGCAGGATACGCGCCCGATATGCCTGCTAACTATATTGCGTACGCATAATTAAAAGCAAGTATATCGAGGGCTTAATGGTTAGCCTGTTAGCCCTATAGGCTAACAGGCTTATAGGGCCTAAGCACCGCAGCTAGCAAATAAACAGAAAACATACTGCTTCCATATATATCTACAAGCGGTAAGAACAATGCAATGTTTCCCCTCTCTCTCTCACACACACACACAGAGACATAGATACACATATATACACAAACACACACGTGTGCAGAGGCGTATGCATGCGCACACACAAACACACAGCAATTTTCAAAAAGAACAACATTTGTCTTCTCAACCGCCTCTGCCAGTTCTGCTAAATGGTGCAAATGGATGCTTTAAGAAATTGATTTCTCTGCGTGGGTAATCTATGGTTGGCTTTTTAATGAAACTATTGGGAATTAGCGCTACCCAACATTAAAATGCATAAATAATGGATTCGCATCCAGAATTTATTTAAGAGGCAGTGCGTAGTTTCTAATTGCACCAAGTTAACTTAAAGGACTTGTTGTGGGTAATGGTTCTGGAAAACTACTGTTTGCTGGCCTCGCATATATTTGTTGGAGATATGCATCAACACACTGAATCATGCTGCAGGCTAGTCTTGTACCTAAAATCAAAGTGGTTCAAATTCACTGAGTCTAAAACATCAAAGTATTTTCTTTGAAGAAAAACATGAGGTTCTATCACAGCGCTACAAGAGCTCTGCTATATAAAGCTAATGAGTCAATTGTTAAAGATGAACACTTTTTTCCCCACTAGTGCTATTCTACGTCTTACAAATTAGTATAATAAAACATTATTAACAGCTACAAGTATGCATTTAGTACATTCTCAACTGTAAAGTCCATGCATATATAATAGAATGTGACACGATGGTTGTAACACATAAATGCCTAAATGGTTTTGTTCTAGCTCTAAACCATTTATGGTGGCATGCTGCAATTCATTGTTTGATTATGCTTCAATAACCAGCAGCCATTTGTGTGACAAAATACCATGAATATGCTTATGAAGGGCCAAAAGGGATCAACACATTTGAATAACTCCCTAAAATTAATGTGTGCAGCATCTTTGAAGTGTGCTTGCTGTACAAAACGGGTCAGATAAGGATTCTCCAAAAAAACTATTTCTACTGCATCTGCCGTTGCATCTCCAGTGTCGGAGAAGCCTGGCTACTCCGTCAATATTCCATTAAGACAAGGCGTTGCTTACACTTTATCTCTGTCCTAACAAAACGTTGCCATTGCTTTTAGCCCAGCTAAATTGGTACACTCCATAGGGAGGGATTGCTATTTAACACCTGCGGCATTGTCTGAGTGGGAAAACAAATATATGACCTCAGCATAGCTAGAAATAACAGGAGCCTGTGGTGACAGGCAATGTCTCAACCGCTGCCGGTTTACATTCATAACCGCATGACGAGAGGAATGACATGGACCATTGAGCCATGGATCCAGACCCTTCGAGCCACTTGTTCTTCTCGCACCTTTTGCAGGGAATGGGTTTTAAACATTCCTTGTCGATCGGCACAAACAAATGTGCACATTTACAGCCGAGCAGCTCCATAGCAGCCGTCATTCAAGATGTAAGCCTGCATCTGTCTGCTGTGAATGTGGCAACTATTTGATTCATCACAGCCACTTATTACATGTAAAAGTGCCAGATGGATTCAAATCTATTTTTCAGTGATGGATCCCCTCGACACACATTTGGCCAGTGGACAGACACGCACCTTCCCCTATTTATCAGGTAAATCATCTGAGAGAGGCCTGATTCACAACAATATATAGGCCTACAAAACTCTCTGAGCAGACCAATAGCTGTAAAACCGCGGTAATGTAATGTTTGCCAGCCTTGAGGCCTTATTAGTAGGCATACAACTGCATTTTACCTTCATTCATATGCTCTTTAAACGTTGTGCCACAACCAACTGTTTTTTTCCTTTCTTATTTTTGCTTGCCTTCTGACTCATGGCAGTTAGAAAATATAAGCCTTGGCGCCACTATTTTGTGCCGCATGATTGATTTGCAAAATAGGTCTGTACTGGAAATGTATCTGAATAAGGCAAGGATTTGCCTGTGTGTGGATGAGTGTAAATTGCGGTGTCAGAACCGCGCTGGGATGTTGTTTGTCAGGCGTAAAGTCAGCGCGGCGGCATTTTGTACTCCTCTCCTCGCGCCAATGTCTGTGTAAACTGCAGAAATATGAGTTGTCATTGATTACAGTTGGAGGGAAAGAAATAGAGCAAACTGCGTTGGGGGGGGGGGGAGTTGACATTTTCCAACTTGGAAAGCCTCTTGAAGAGCACTATGTCGGAGCGGCAGAATTATTTATTCACCTGTACCGTGACAAAAGTTCAACGCGGGAGAAATCCGCAGACAATTACGGAAGTCCGACGCCGTCACGGTGGAATCAGGTTTTCGGCGTGCATGTATTATCTGGTATTTGAAAACAGGGTAAGAGACGTCATCGGCGCACCCCCGCATCCCCTCACCGTGGCAACACACTTGACAACTGCCTGGATTACAAACTCACCCTCTTTCCTGATACAAATGTTCAT
Organism: Forbesichthys agassizii; assembly: GCA_026546735.1. NCBI lineage: Eukaryota > Metazoa > Chordata > Actinopteri > Percopsiformes > Amblyopsidae > Forbesichthys > Forbesichthys agassizii. The sequence goes on from JAODLL010000010.1 coordinate 769,943, forward strand.
CTGTTGGTTCAACTCAGAACTAGGTCACTCCCGTCACATGACAGACAGAGGGAGAGAGGGAGACAGAGAGCGAAAGAGAGAGAGAGAGAGGGGGGGGGGCAGGAATGGGTGGAAAGTTAGTTTGTCTGCGAGTGCGACAGACAAATATAATGTGGCGGCGATGAGAGAGAGCGGGGGTTGGGGAGGAAAACGAGATGTAAAGGAAGATGCGAGTGTCTGTGTTTTGCGTCAGAGAGCTGTTCCTGATCCCAGATGCTACAAGTTGCTCGACTGCCCGTCCCCTTTATCCCCCCTCCCCTTTTCACACTCCCCTCCTCGTGACACATTTTAATATTTTTTCCTTCTTCTCTTTTTTTCCCCGCCGTAGGAGCGTCTGGGTTTAAAGCGGACCAATGAAAAGAGCCACTGGGAGTCTGGGTATATGTGAGCGAGAGTGTGTGATACAGCTTGACAGGGTGGGTAAGATAGAGAGCGGACAGAAAGACAGAGAGAGAGAGAGAGAGAGAGAGAGAGAGAGAGAGAGAGAGCTCGGGGAACCTTCATATGACACCCTTCACCAAATCATATTTTACACATGGCTACAAAGGCCACTCTACATTTAGAGTGCTCTATCTGCACCCCTGCAGGGAAGCCGTGTGTCCTGACTGACTGGCTCCTAATTCTCTGCCTAACCCAAAGTGTCCGCTCGCACCAAAATGAGCACTTCACAGCACGGACGCCACTTGTGGAGAAAGCGCTATAGTCACAAAGTTTGTGGAGGCGGCGTGCATTTTTCTTTTCTAAATCAATATCGACATGAGATTGGGGGGTGGGCGGGGGGGATGCCATTTTCCCAGCAACCTACAAATCAGAAGGAAGATGAACATTTACATGTTATACAATCGGTGCAGTCGCTCAGCTGCCTGGCAGGACCAGGAATGGCTTTAAAATGGCGGTGATGGGTACGGCTATAGGCCATGCAGATGACACAATAACGACAGCTATCCCTGACAAGTACTTGTCAAGAAGAGCGAGTGTACGACGCTCAACTCACAGCTACTGTCATTGGAGATGTTTTACGGCAGCCAGAGGGAAGCAGGCATGGCGCTGTCAGAGACTGCCTTTGCCGGATTAAAATCCCCACTTGTAAACAACCTCCGCAGACAGAAAGTATCCTGAATTAATATGCTCATATTTAACATGCTTTTCTGGCAATCCAGCAGAAAGGATGTGTTGGTAGTAGGCTAGATAAATACCTACAATCTTCAGCTTCTTAGGTTATCGACAGTATGCCGCTTAAATTGTGTCAGCAAATGGACAGCACATGGGCCAATAGGGGTGCTTATATTTAGTTCTGCCTATCTCTAGTGAACCGGTGCTGTTTATCTTCACAGTGAGTGTCACTACCCGTGTAGTGAGTTAAAGGCCGCCGATCGTAAAATTGACATTTTTCCAGTTTTCTGGTCTTTAGGTTTGAAGGATCCAAAAGCGCTGGACTATTTTTGAAAGCTCTCTGCATCTATTCAGCAAACATTCCTCAGTGAGCCATTTGGGTCACAAGCCATTTCGGATTTTTGCAACAGGACATAATTCATTGATTATAAACAATCATGTCGGACATAGCCGACCCACTATCCTATTAAGTTGGGGTGTGTTAATGAATAAAGGTGCAATGTCTATCTCGGAGGGAGAAGTCTGTGCAAAATACCTTTAATGTAATCACACCTGGGTAAACTGGTAAAGGTTGTTGCTTTCAAATAACCGAACTTAACTGAATAGTTCAAATTCTAGCCATCTATTTGACTTGGATAATGTGTCTGGAAATCCCTTCAAACCAACAAGCAACAGATATCATAAACATTGGAATATCGCACTTCAACGGTGCCAGCTCCCGAAGTAGGTCAGGATGATTCTGTGCCTATAATAACAAAAGAAGGTGTGCCCCTTCGGTCTCTCAGGGGTGCCTGCTCTGCTTTTGTGTAACTCACATGTGCTTGCACTGCGAAATGTGCCGTATCAGCACTCCACAAAGCTACGCGTATTATACGGGCACATATTCAGCCACAGTATTGCATTTGCTTTTATTTATTTTTTGGGGGGGGGGGGGGGGGGGGGGGGGGGTTTAACGGGAAGGAAAAAAAAAAGTTTTAACAAGACGATAGCAGATACATGCGCACATTGTAAATATGCAGTTTTGTCGCAAGGCGCTAAAAGCTGAAAGTGTAATGATGTTAGTGTGTGACGGAGGTGGCGTGAGGAACCACTGTGCCACTGTAGCCTCATCCGTGTTCATCACAATGTTTTCCCAACCCGAAAACCCGAGCTGGAAAAACACGGCCGATTCCCTATGGGGGCTCACAGAGGCATTGCTCCCTGCAAACTTCAGCTACGAGAGCAAGTCAGGGCCTGTATTACTGTACCTCTGTGTACACACACACATAAACATTCCTTCATATAGCTTTCTGTCAATCATATATATACACAATTCATATCAACAATTGCTATCTGGTCTTTTCTCTGACTGACTCTTAACACCAACACCGCACAGTTTGTGTATGGAGCACAGCTTTGGACAACTGAGCTCCATGCACTGTTAATGTAGCTGCTGTCTAGATGATTAACGTTACCCAATTGCCTTTGCCAAGTTCTAGGCCCCCATCCCCGCCACCTCACCTTCAGTGTTCCATACACTCACACTGTTTCATGTAAAAATAGCCGCTCCCGCCCAATGTGCCTCGCTCTTTTCTTCTGTCATTCTGTCAGGCCGGGCTATTAGAAAAATGCATCAAGTTTTAGATGTTTTGAAAATTACAACGTGCTCCTGGGCTTTCTAACTTGACATATGCGTGCACGTGTGTACAGTATGTGCGTGTGTGCGTGAGGGAGAGAGTGAGTGAGTTACATCATGTTACTTTTAGTGTGCACTGCACACAGTGCCAATAATCACACAAACACCGCAATTATTCATAAACTGCAAGCATATCCATCTCAACCAATGTGCATTGCCCGGAGATATGTCTATATACAACTTTTCTGTCTGTAATACAGTGATTGAGTATGTCAGCGGGTTTGATTCAGAGAATGTTAAAGCCAAGTGGAATTAGTTTCCTTTTTTGAAGACTATTGACACTTTTGAAGAAATAAAACACAATGACACATTACTCCATAACTTTCAATAGTATCATAAGAAAAATAAATATAGTTAAGCTTAGTAAGGATGCTTCTTTCAACTTTAAAAACATAGGGTGTGATAACATCTTAGGTCCTTGATATAAATTCTGAAACATTTCCAAGTTGAACTAAACTGCATTTTTCAGACCAGTTATCTCAGCTGTGTTGCATACAGGCAGGCAAACTGCCATTCTCCAATCAGCATTGATTGAGTCCAGGTGCAGGCTTGTCCTTCCAAGTCCTATGGAGTTGAATTGATACCAATTCACCCACCAAATTGTTCATGCTCAAAACACAACTCTTAATTTTGCCTTCCACGATCAAATATCGTTGCATTCACAATGCAGACTATAGTAGAACATACTGTGTGTATCATGTATTGTATCTTGTGGTGTCCCTGTAAAGTCCTTGCCCTTTCAGAATGTCTGCATGTACCTTTCACGCCTGGAGATATCCATGTTCTTCCTGTGCCCATTGACAAATACCTGATTTGTACTTGAATCTGGAAGGGGATTCAGTTTTATTTTCTTAAGCACAAGGGTGTAACTACCCATAATGCAAACAATGCAACCGCATTGGGGCCCTGCGTCAGCCAGGGGCCTGTGAAAGCAGACCCTTATTAACCATCAGCTGGGCCCTCTAATGTCTTCCTTCAACCGAGCTTCAAGCGCAAGATTACCACCATTACTGTTGTAAAGCTGCCAGTAGATATACACAGTAGTGCTCAATATGCAGGCATTTCCTACAATGGTGTCATTCTTGATTTTGTTTACAATATCTACTATTCATAAAGTACTCATAGGTTATCTTACCTCATAGTAACATTAGTTATACATTCAGATTTAGTAACGATTAATGGTCGATTTTATGTTAAAATGTGTGGAGTTGGCCAGTGGAGTTCTGGGATATGGTGATGATGTGACATGCGTACGAGCAGCCTGTTAAAATTCTAGAGAGCAGGAAATGCAGCAATGGATAATAAACATACAGGCGGACATAAGACACAAATAATTAAAGAGGCAGACGAAAATGAAAAGCTACCAAAAATAGATAATTTGTTTGTAGCCTATTTCTTTCAGCAAGCGATCCTCTTCCAGAATGTGACGTGTATTAAAAGTTAACAGAGCTCAATGGGAAGGAGCAGTCTATCAGAACTTGTAAAGCACAGTGTAAAGCTAGGGAGTGTGCTCTTATAAAGTAAGTTAAACTTCATGCAATTGATTTAGGCTACTATTTGTCTATTGATCAACCAACACACTTTTCACTTGTCAATGGTGCGCCGTCACCAATAATGTTTAAATCTGTCAGCTTTAATCGTTGATGTTTGACTTGTGAGGTGATAGGACAATGCATATGTCTCCCCTGGTCTCCTAAAATGCCTAAAAACTCAACAAATCTTCCTAACTTCCTGATCATGTGAGAGGTAATGGGAATCTCGCCCACAGATAACATGGCATATACAGGTTATACAATCCGCACTATGTATCCCCACAACAGGCTTGTCGAATAAAAAAATACTTTTTTATGAAATGTGAAGACTTCTCAAACTTCCCTTTGTCCTATAGCTCATTTCCCTGTCTATCTTTAACAAGAAGCCGATGTGCTTGAATGGTAGAATGGTTCTGTCCTTCACAGTGTCTGATTTGCTTAGGAAAGGCGATCACGTCTAACACTAATCTGAACGACAGCAGTGGAAATTCTGGCTCCGTTTCAGGGGCTAGATTGGGGCTGGCCCAATGACCTTCTCTGAGAGAACATGGAAAAGTTTGCCAGCTCAATATGCCACAGCCAGCATGGGCTGAAACAAGAAAAGAGTGATTAAAAGAGTTATTTCCTTGGCTTTTGTAGATGTCAGGCGCCGTGTATAGTTCTGCGTGCACTATAACATTATCAGAAAACATGGGCACATCTATAGGCAGAAATATCTGTTCAGTGTTCAGGGTTTATTAATATGCAATCATCACAACACTGCATCAAGACACCATTCAAGTAGTCTTTAAAATATATTTACAAACACTGATCTTCATCATCCAATCAACAGTATTAATAACTTCGAAATGGATGAAGGTTTTTAGACCACAGCAATCATTGCTCCGTTGTCATAAACAACTGATAGATGTAAAATTAGAAATTCTTCAAGATGTAGTTACAGCAATTGAAGTAAATTAGCCTTGCACATAAAGTTCAAAAAACGTGTTAAAATAGGGTTAATTGAATTGTAAACCTCGTCACAGAAGATTGCCAAGCACTAGAAACACCACTTTAATTGCGTTATTACCATGCGGATTAAAGCATATGGTATTTTTACCCAGTAATTATAGCAACTGTCCATGCACGTTTGTCAAGATGATTTGGGGCGAAATGTTTGACAATTCAAATTCAAATGCTATTGATAATGGTGGAATTTCAGACATAATCTCGCTCACAAAGCAAGGATTAAAAGGTGGTGGTGTTAATGAGTATTTTGGCATAAACAGGATTGATGGACAAGAGCAAAATGAATGCACCACAGCCGATGTCACCATAAGACAATCATTTCCCAAACTCACAATGCATGTCAAATTACATTCATCCATTGTTTTATACAAAATCCCTTTCTTTCCACCATCTTCCGGAACACATTAAACACCATTTACCTCACACGACAACACAAAAACAATTGATTCTTGCCATCAGAAAAAGGCACAGCCACACATCCATGCCCTGATTTCCCCCGTTGCACAACCTAAACTCATTTGGCTTGTGACCGTGACTGGCTGAGATAATCACACATCTCTTTGAGATGGGCTATTTTACGGAAAAGCTTAGCAATTGAAATGGGGGAATGACATCAGTAGATGTATGCATTGCTATGATAAGGGCTGAACGATAGACTGACAAACAAACCCTTCACATGATTTCAAGAGCCAAATAACAGACAACACAGACTGTGTGGAAGGCTTTGTCGGGTTTTTAAAAAAAAGCACAGACACAGAGATGCAAAATCCTGCCCACGTTGAAATGTATTGTTTGTATGCGTTACCATTAACCCTGGCTTGTCGTGTGATGATGTCTGGGTTCAGCCTTGGGGTTCGGGTGTTCTTTCATGGGGTCAGGGTGCGGCTGGGATCTGACTGTACACATAACTCCAAGATCCTTCAGGAACACTCTGACATACACTCAAAAAGACAAGGAGCAGATAAAAGAGCGGGAGGGAGGGAGGGAAAGGGAGTGAGAGAGAGCGAGAGAGAGAGAGAGAGCACTTTTTTCCCTCCCAAGACAGCCTGTCAACAATGGTCGAGGGCAACTATACTTCAGCCATTACATTGCTCGGATCCAACTGTGGGATCCAGGCTATATATACAAACTAGCATTGACAGTACCTTGGGCATGTACGAATATGTGGATAGAGTGCAAAGCACATGTTCACGTTTGTGAATACTCCAGGATGCTGCAATGAGCCCCTTAATCGATGTCTTACTGTAAATGGGTTATTTGTAGGAAGGAAATGAGCAGATTTGATTTGTCAGTATTTTGAATTGACTCATTAAGGACTTAAGTCATGGAAATTATGCTAATGGTTATTGATGCAACTCGATGATTGCCAAATAATTACTGATGATATGGCACTCACATCATCACATTTACATGCCGCAACCCCCCCTCCTCCCTTCCCTCCACGCTGTCAGCCTCAGAGATCAGTGTGTAGCGGTAGAATGCCGTGCCTGTCGGAGCACCTCCACAGCTGAGGGTGAATATGAAGGGTGGTGTGTATCTGCAAGGTGGCGATGCAGCTTTCGGCCCGTCGCGCCACGTAAGTTGCTTTTTTATTCTTTTAGCTCAGGCCGAGGTTGAGCCACGGACCGCACGCACGCACGCACACACACACGCACACACACGCGCACATAAAAATCCAGTCCTGTCCCTAATGCTACCTGTCAGCTGGCTGTCCCCTCGGCGATTCATCACATGTGCGTGAGTTGCCATGCCCCAGCAGTCTAAAAAAGGGATGCCTGTGGGCCCAAGGCATGGCCACGGCGGAGCTACAGTGCAGGTTGGCGTGCGTCAATGCAACAATCAGTTCCGTTAGCGAGAATTACCATAAGGAGACCCGCAGCCAACTAGCGGCTATGCTAATTCGCTAATTTTTACGAACTAACAAAAAACATTTAAAAAGCCTGAATCCACCCACACGTAGAATTTGGGACATCAGAATTGTTTCCAAGGTTTCCATTTTTTGTTGTTCTAATTAATATGCCACATCTTGGGCACACTTGAGGTAATTAACATTGTTTTTCGCCAGCAACACGCGGCAGATGGTGATTGAAAATGGAGGGATGAGTCGCTCAATCAACCGCCATTTGTCTGTAGCCATTAATTATCTAACAAAGAATACATTCAGCCCCTAAAGTTGATAGTTTGGGGGGAAGAAGAATACTGTCCTTCTGTTCCTCATTACTCTTAAAAGCAGAAACTGCTGAAACAAGAATGCCGAATAGGGAGATTGAGATTTTAACAGCGCTGTCATTATCTTCTCCCATAAGGGAGCATACGATAGACTGCTTTTAGGAATAACACATCGGCAAGAAAATATACTGTTTGAAGAAATGCCTGCTTCACTCTCTGTACTTTTTGAAAGACCACTTTACAGCCTGAGAACACAGATTGAACATCTGCACTACAGATAACGGGGCTACAAACTGCTATAGCAAAAATGTTATGCTTTTAATACGATCAAGTAAGAACAGGAGATCACTGGATATCATTGTTAGCTTGCATGACCAAGCGCAGCGTGCACACAGCAGTAACAAACAACTGAAGAAGTCAGCCCTGGTTTCTTAAGTAGGAGACGATCAGAATAGCAACCGCTTGCCTCCAGCTAGTTCAGCCAGCGGAGGCAGTAACGATATCATGATGGAGACTGCTTCTCCCAAGTCTTCTGGGCTCGGCCTTGCTGTAGCACTCCAAAAGCACGGAGCTCTCGGCCCAGCCAACAGCTTAGCAGCTAGCACTCTCTTTAGGAAATGACCAGAAAGAGGAACGAGAGACCGTTGACAGCAGGAACCTTGAAGGAAAACAGATGAGGGGAGGGAGGGTGATGGAGGATGGACGCTCCAAGATCATGGCTTGCTTGCCACCATTTCTTTGATGTAACCGTAATAATCGTACAGTTCCCTAATCCTCCTCGGCTACTTAATCCTGTTTCAGTCTCTCACTGCCTACTTGATAGGATGCCACATCATTTTAATTATTTTGATAGAATTCTACAGACACAGAAATGTGAATACCAGCGGTAGCCGTATTAGGAAAAAGGGACAATGACTCCTTCAGCATTCATTCGTTTGCTCTTTATGAATCACATCCTCCCCCAAGAAAAGAGTTGTGTTAAATTGCCTATACTGTAGTATTGCTCATATTGCAATCCATAGGCTTTATGTAACATGGCCTACCGTTCCCCTATAGTCTAATCTTATTATTAAAGACTGCTTTTCACACACTGCTTGGTGAATCTGCTAATGTCTTTTAAGCATCTTAAAAACATCTAAAGACCAACAGTATAGGTGAGCACAATGTCTCTACGCAAAGCGTCCAGAATTTTGCACATTTAAAAGTCACCGTAAATTAGTCTTCAAACGTCTTAATTGCTAAAAAAACAGATGTGTGTGATGGCTGGAAATCAACAGTATTGAAGTCCTGTTTTAAGATCCCATTATGTGTTTTTTTTTAAGATGCACCAACACGTACAAGAAAAAAACAAAAAACAGCGGCCTAAAAATAAAATGCATTATTTCTGTCCGCAGCAACCCAGTGAAAGCCCAACCCCATCAAACGGCATTATATCCAAGGCTACCACTCACTTCCAACTGGAGAAGAGATAGCTGCTTATCTTCTTGGTTAATAATAAAAAGACACATAACAGATAAAAAAAGCCCCATCCTCTCGTGTTGGAAAGAGAGAATGGGGATGGGGGGGGGGGGAAGCAATAGGGAGGGGAGAGATTTCCAGGGACAGTTTCATTCTGTAGAAAGGGCAAGCGAAGAGAGACCTCCCGCTGGAGCTCCGTGGCCGAGCCGAAATGAAAGCCAGCCTGGCTTTTCTCCGGGGCTAAACAGTGGCCTTAATAAAAACACACAATCAGACCCCCAGCCTTAAACTTTAATGCACATTCTCCCCATATTTCGCCTTTTTCCGCCAGTGGAAGAAAAAAAAAAAAAAAAAGAAAGGTTATAGCAGAGGATCCCAGTGTGAGCCAGCTTCTAGGGTAAGCTGTCAACAGGTGGGGGAGTGGGGAGGTGGGGGTACAGCCATAATGAGACACCATCCGCCCTTATATTGCACTCCATCGCGCTAATGAATTTGTCCCCCTCAACTTTTTAATTAACTTGCGGGATCACTGTGTGGAGTCAAGTTGTGGACACAGACTACTGTGTCTCCCAGGTGATTTGAATATTAAAGACTTTGCTGAAGTTTCGTTTCTTTATTTGATTTTTTTATTGAGGGAGACAATTAAAAGAGACAGATGTGTGGGTACTGGGTGGTGTAATTGTCCTCCTCTGCCAGTCAGATTAATTCCAGTCATTGTTATATAAGAGCAAAGGTTAACCAGAGATTTTAAACCGATCTTTAATCCCCAGTGTTTACAGTATATTTAGTGTCATAACGTCTGAATACTCCGTTTTAGAGATTACAAGATACTGTCGATGGAAGCCATAACTATTCCACTGTGCTGACGTAAATCGTTATCAGGAAGACCAATGAAGAAGAGTTTATTTAGTTTTCTTTTTTTTTAAACACATTTTCCTTTATTGGCATGGTGAGGCTGATGAGAATTGCACATAAAAATAAAATTCACGAAAGTCATACAATAGGTAGAACCACAAAGGCATTGGTAAAGGCAACGTGGATAGGACACAAACAAACCCAGAGCAGCCCTCCCTCCCCACTCAAAAAAATTAACCACCATCATAAAAACACACACCCCACGCTCACATACACACATTTGCTAACACTCTCTCTCACACACACACACACAATGTCCTTCCAAAAGAAACATTAAAACCCAACAGACGTTTAAGCAGTGGCAAATTCCTCAATAAGTCATTATTCAAAAGTCTGCCATAGTTTAAATTTGAGCCATAAGATTTTATAATATATTGCTAGTCTAAGCAATTTACAAAGCAGTTTTTTTCCCTTATTACAATGATTAAAGCCACATCTATCAAATGGGACACGACACCATTACCCAAGCGCTTAACAGAGCAAAAACGAAAAAAAAGGGACTTTTTTTCCGTAAAACACAGATAAAGGTTTTTGTTTTTGGCTGTTTGCGTCGCAAAACATTTGCGGTTTCTCATCTCTGCCGTCAAGCTCCATAAAAGGTAGCCTGTGATCAGCAAAGCTTTAGTACAAAAGGTTTCTCTGATGGAAGCAGGTTCTCTCATTACTTGGCTCAAGCTAGAAATGGGATATTAATTGAACCAGAAACCACAAGGTTACCTTTTATGTCATGTCAACAGCGCTGTGATATCTGGACTGTGAGGTGCGGGGGATGGGGGCATTGGGTGTTGATGGAAGGTGGTGCGGCATGCGATACATTGTGGAAGTAGTCTTCTCTAGGCTTATAGAATGTCATTTAAAATATGCCATTCAGACATCTGAGAGCCACATCTCAGCTTAGAGCCAGATCTCAGAGTGGGATTTCCTAATAGCCATGCGCTACGCAACATACAAACATTTTGGCGCCAAATTCAGCTCTACATATTGCACGCACGCACACACAAACGTGTTAGGGAGAGACTAGTACACTTGCACAAATGTCACAAGGCATTGAGGGCCTCACATTTACATACTGACTCACAATACATATGGAAGGCAGGGTTGTGCGATGGCGAGGTTAAAGACACTGGAATGGAGTCCTCATATCTAGCCAGCGACTGGGTAATGGGTCCAGAAATCCAAAACCACACAACAATAGAAGCTAAAATACAATTCTGAAAAATAATTTATTGCTTTTTATATACTTTTCTTTTATTTATATAATTATTAATCAATGTAATTGTGAATAATATCATTAGTAGTATCATCATCA
>JAODLL010000010.1:797463-816817 GCA_026546735.1 Forbesichthys agassizii
TGGGGGTGTTGAGGAAAGCTGCTTCCCTCTGCCTTTTTTCCCCCCTAATGGCATGCAAATAGCTATTTGCTTAAGTTGGCAGCTTTGAATGTGCAGCGCTAAGCAGGAGGCCTTTGAACAGGGCGTTCTGCTGTCGACGACACACACACGCACGCACACACACACACACTGGCAGAGGACGGGGAGACTAGCAATAGATAGTGTCAGCGGGAAGGGGGGGGGGGGTTATGGAGAAGGCGTGCTTTCACTGTCCGTCATGTATGGGATGTGAAGATGGCCGTCGTCGTCACAGGCAGTACAGTTGGCTGTCGTCAGCAAGGAAACCCATTGTGAGGTGCTGGCTTTTTTGTACACAGCGTTGTCCAGCAGAAGACAATGAGCTGGTTCTGCTGTGGAAAATGCTACTGGCGCGTGTCGACGTACAATAGTCACAATGGCGATTTCCATCAAACAACAAATGGCGTGATTATGTAGCGGAAACAAGAGAGGGAGAGAACAGTGCGAGTCTAAGCTATTAGCGAGAGAGCGCCACAGACACTCTGAGAGGATGGGGGGAGACATATTCTGTAATACTGGTCTCAAGCTTAAGGGTATATCCACACACACACACAGTCACTTTTAGTTGTGACATTTGCATGGATTTGCAAAGGGAGCAGAACCAGGCTCACTTGAGTTCTTGTTGCACACAAAAGCCTTGATGTTAGCATCCACACACACACACACACGCGCACACTCAGAGCGTTGACCTTTCAGGGCTGGCCAAGTCCATCGCGTCTTTGTGACTTTTCATTTGTCACAGTAATATCTGCCTAGGAAGGATGCCAAAGCCCCAGGACAGCCAGAGGATGCCGAATAACACTTGCACGCCATGTCTTCCACAGACAATACGACTTTCGGCATGCGCACGCGCGTGTCCGCCATATCGGGGATGAGGGGCACGTGCTTGCGCATGCAGCGTGGGCCCCAATATCACAAATTTATGGTAATTGAAATGGCAGAGCCTTTTGGTGGCAGGAGGGGGGGGATGTAGTCAATTCGATTCTGCAGCAACAAAAAAAAAAGGTCACCATTCAATTTGTACTCAATGGGTTGTGCGGTGCGACAGGGAAACACCTGAAAGCAAATGATCTTATCAGGCTCTTACAGGCTTCAGCACTTACCCACTGCATAAAAGCTATTTGCTGATTACTAAATAAACGCATTATCTTTTACCTTGACTTCTGTGTGCTAGCTAGCGTGCCCAGGGTATACAGTAGGTAAGGCGGGGGGTTTGCCACTGCAGTGCGTACTCTTATCCGTGTCGTGACTTTGCGAGTGTCTTATCAAAGTGTGTGTGCGAGTGTGTGTGTGTGTGTGTGGAGAGGGGGCAGGTGCAGCAAAGGTAGTGGTGTTTTCTCGTGCGTGGAGACAGCGGCTTGACGTGCTGTTTGGGGGGGCTTCACAAGCCTCCACGTGTACTTTGAGTGCGAGCACATCAAAGAGTGCTTGCGCTAGCGTGCGCGTGCGTGAGCGAGTACGTGCGCGAGCGCATGTGTGCCCACGATAGGAACCCTCCTTGCCGATTTCAACTGGGGATGTTAAGGGCGAGGATGAGAGCAATGGAATCAAAGCAGGGAAAGACTTTCCACCGCATCAAAGTGCATTTGGTCCGAATTGCCAGCCTGCCTCTAATTGAAATACAGATCATGTTCACTTTGCCTTCGCCTTCTGTTGTTTACTATGGTAGGATGAGAGCTCCCCGGCCCTTTCCAGAGCATATGCTCCCACCTGCATACAATGCTAGCCTTTTGCAATCACTCCCCAATGCGGAACGGTCGATATAAAGCCATGAACAACTTAATGACAAGCACCCAGCGCTCACAAACCCTTCGCAAATCCATCCATTCATTCACAGTGTACAGTGGCGAAAATATGACCTGAAAATTGTTGCCAGGACAGAAAATTGAAGATAATAGTGTATGCTACTGCGTGAGGACATTTTCACACCTATCCCTCACTCGCACAATAAAATAGCAAAGCTATTTTAAACCACGCAGGTTCACTAGCTTTCCTAAAAAATAAAATGCAGTATTTGACTGTTTCAGAGCTTCACGTTCAAATTACCAGGAGTGCAATAAACGTCCTAACAAGATCCAACTTTAACGTGATATTTCCTAACTGCAGTGACTCAAAGTCTCTGCGCAAAGGCAAAGCTTCTGCTTTCACTTTAAACTTCCAAAGCTCCTGATTGGATAGCCAGTGTGAGTCATCCATGCGTTCAACCACTAATGCCTCAGTTGTGCCTGGAGAGACTCTTGAACTATTTGAGTCTGCTGCAGACTTAAATGCCTCAGGTAGGGGAATTATCAGTGCATTTAAGCATGCAGTGCATGTTATGTACAGTACCTACATAAGGGTTGACTCAAATAGTATAACTAGGTACTAGGTACAGTATAACTAGTCTGCCCACATGGTATGTGTATATTATTTATCAAAGCTCAAAAATCTAAAACATAAGCCAGTGGAATTACAACAGAAGTGCTCTGTTACATATTACTCCATGCTCGTGCCAAATAACCAAACCGAGGGATCAGTGTTCCCATTCATGGCATACCGTACTGTACAGTTACCTGACTTCGCAAAAGGAGATGGCACAGGTGCTAGAGCAGAAACACTGCATTTAACTTAATTTGCAGACTACGCGTTAAAATGGTTGTTAAATCAATACATAAAGAAATAAATAAAAACAGACGTTTGCAAGGAAAGCTATTGGAGTGTAATCGCCGACCTGAGCTACTTATGAGGGGAAAATACTGTCCACACACACACACACTCAAAAGCATGCACAAGCCACACACTCCAGACACTCCCCACACACAAAAATACACGGACACACTTCATACAGATCTGGGATCGATTGGCCTTTCCTGGAGAGGGGAAGCTGTCCATCAGCCCAAGACTGATAGCGCTTCACATCGAATCAGGGCACTAACTTAAGGCTCTCTCTCCTCTGAAGGCTTCTCCACCCACCCACCCACCCTCTCTCCCTCTCTCTCTCTCTCTCTCTCTCTCTCTCTCTAACCATAAACCAGCGTCACCCTCTTTCACCTCCCAATGACTTGATTTCTGTTCAATTCTGTATTTGCGTTATGCTAGTATCACACACACACACACACACACACACACACACTCGCACACACGCAGTTAAAACCTCTATACATGAGCAAATAAAACAGGACACCTTCCTCTGTCCTGATGTGTGTGTGTGTGTGTGTGTGTGTGCGTGTGCATTGTTATGTGTGTGTCTGTGTGTGTGGGGGGGTGTTAGCAGTGGCTTATTCGCTTAGCATATCTAGCCAGGTTAAAGTGGAATGGCCCTGAAAGGCTCTCAGCTGAGATTACTGCTGTTGCTAAATATAGCCGCGTACTCAACCACCAATACACACACACACAAAATAAAGCCACAAACATTGTTGAATGTAGCCAGAAAAAAGGCATTTGCCTTGCTTATTCATACAAATACAGCACACACACACACACACACACGCACACACGTATGAGGAGGTAACCACTAGGGGCCAAGGATCAGCTGGGGCAAAGGCACCAAACCTGTCACAATCAACAGCAATGGCCTATTGGGAGTGTGTGTGTGTGTGTGTGTGTGAGAGACACCCAGCCAGGCAACGAGCGCCATGAGCTACAGATGCTCCTTTGCTACCTCTCCAAATTTTCCCTGAGGGGACTATTTTTTCCAAGTGATTTTCCTTCTCCACACCCCCCCCCCCCCCCCAAACAACACACACACACAAACACACACAAGTAGGCTTGCAAAGGTTAGTGCACTGTATTTGTTTATGCCCAGCAGTTGATGTTGTCGTTGTAGTTTGTTTTGGAGTAAGGGGGGGCTGGGTGTGTGGGGGGGTGTCAAAGTGTCATTGGGTCACAGATCCTCCAAGACATAACTCTGTGTGCGTGCGTGTGTGTGTGCACGCCCGTGTCACAAACTCACGCGTATCTGCGTCTCGCTAGGCTGAAGACCCATCTGCACTAACAGAGAAAATAAACGGGGGTGGGTGTGTGTGTGTGTGTGCATGGAGGGGGGGCAGGGGAGGGGGTCGCCGCGACGACGAAAGCATAGTTTATTCTAATAGGGCTCACTTGAGGAAATCATATTATACAGTGCAATATGATAATTCATACACCCTTTGCAGGAGCGTTGAACCGGCTCAGGCGGGTGTACTCTGAAATGTCAGCATAAATTTGCAAAAATAAACGCAACCGGCATTCGGCGGGGGACTGAAGAGAGAGAAAGAGGGTCTCTGTATTTGTGTGTGTGTGAATGCATGTCTGCACTCCATGCACGTGTGTTTGTGTAGGTCTATGTTTGCATACTATGTGTGTGTGTGTGTGTGGGGGGGAAGGGAGGAGGGGTGCCTATATTTGTATATTGTGTGTGTGTGTGGATGTGCGTGCTTGTTTGTATACTGTGTGTGTGTGTGGCACCTCCTCTTCCTGCATTAGCTCACATGAGCGCCTATCTTCCACAAGTGTGGGAGATAATCTATGTTTAGCCAGCGTTTGCAGGAGAGGGAGGTGAAAAGATGAATTGGGGGAGGTAGGGGAAGGGAGGCCATTGGGGTTTGGGCTCAGAAACGGGCGTTTGTGATTGCGGGAGCGTTTTGACGACGACTCCTGCTAAAGCCTCACACCCCCCCCCATACGCCCCCCACCCCCGCTAAAGACGGCCCAATCAGTGTAAACTACCGTCGCTTCGCAGTGAGCACGGCAAACATCTGTCTCAGAAATACATCGAGACGAGAGCACCCAGTGGAAACACACACACACGGCTCAGGCCCGCGGTGAGAGCACAGAAGAATGGTTTGGGAGTTACACAACCCATGCGGAGCTATGCCCCCCACCCCCCGCACGCAAAGCATTTTCATATGCATTACCCGAGTAATGCCCTAAGCATCCAGCCTCTCTCTGTTTTACCGCCGGAAAAGCCTCCCGCCTATTATTTAAATTCCGCTGGCTTTTGAATTAAGCCGCGGCTCTGTCAGGCTACCCTTCCCCCGTGTCTCTATCTGCCTGCTGTATATTACTGTACATCTGTCTTCATGTGTCAAGTCAAGTCGAGCCTTATTTATACAGCACGTTTCATACGCGGGGAAATTGAATGTGCTGCGCGCGTACGGTGCACAAAGCGGAATGGGCACAAAAGGCATTTACACGTAGACGAAATAGATAGAAGTAGTAGAAACAATGCACCTTTAAATAGGGCGTGCATAAAAACAGTAAACATCCTAAGTGAGCCTAACTGGTTCCAGCTATTGAAATATTCCCACATTCATTCCTATAATTTCCTCAAAATTAAATGTAGTGCAACGGTCTTGTTATTTTCGTAATTCATCAATCTGTAGATTACATCTTGGAGAAATCTATGTGCTTTAGACTGTACAATGGCAATAAAATAGGGTAATAAGGCACAAAATCTGAAGCAGACTTTAGCATATTAGTGTAATATGTTGATGAATGATGAAACTGTTCTCCTAGGAGAAATAAGGACATGAAAGGAGCGAGAGAGAGAGAAGATACAAAGACAGGGAAGACAGAATGAAGAGAAAGAACAGAAGGAGATACATGTGGAAAGTGAGATAGGTACTCTACCTATCTCACTGTTCTTGTGTGAGCTCAGACTTTCGGGCCCCACTGTACTGTGAAAAAGATTGTCTTGAGTGGCTGATGGCAAAAAGCAGCTTTGCCACATTCTGACTGTACTTTGGTAATTGAGAGGAGACTTGTGACAGAAGACCTTAGAGGCCTGGATGGCTCAAAAGCCACAATCGTATCTACAATATAATGAGGAGTCTGACCCTTCAGTGTTTAAACAAAAAAAAAAGTAGGATCTTAAAAATCCAATCATTGCTGATACAAGGAAGCCAGCAGCATTCCCTGAGTTTGAGCTGGCTAACAATTATTTTGGGGAGAGCAGACCGAAAAGACTGTTGTAGTAGTAGACGTTGTTTACATGCCTGCTGAAATTTAGGTCAGCGTCAAACATGAAACATTCCTCTCGAGGTCTCGAGGTAATCTTTTCTGCCTGCATTGTCTGTCATATCTGTTGTCTCCACTCTTGTCTGTCAAATGTATTTTGCGTTTGTTTTCTTCCCTAGCCTCTTTAGAGTATTTCACTCTAATCTTGTTTTTTCTCATGGTGAGCTGTCAAAAAGTGAACTATTAGCCACAACCGTCTGTATTGAGCCCACATGCTAGCAGTTAGCCACAATCAGCGTATGTTGAGCCCACGACGTGCTAACAGCTAGCCACAACCGTCTATGTTGAGCGCACGACGTGCTAACAGCTAGCCACAACCGTCTATGTTGAGCCCACGACGTGCTAACAGCTAGCCACAACCTTCTATGTTGAGCCCATGACATGCTAACAGCTAGCCACAACCGTCTGTGTTGAGCCCACTGCGTGCTAACAGTTAGCCACAACCATCTCGCGGCGTCATGTGGCGTGACAGCACCGACATCCTGCAGCAACTGTAAATTCCTCCATCCGTTCCTGCAACACGAGCCTCAAAAGAATCGAGACACCCCCCCCACACACACACACACCTCCCGCCCAAAACGCATTCCCATCAATCAAAGCATGAACATTTAATGCGATAGCAGAGGGGACTCTGGGTCACACCTCTGAGGTTCTCTTTGCCAGTACATTTGGAACTTTACTGCAGTAACGACTCCTTGACAACTGTAGCCCAGAATAGCACCAGGACGTTTTAACCGTCCGCCCGTTGTGATGAGGTGTCGAACACAGCGCAGCAGGGGCCGATAGCTGCCGCGCATGTTTGTGTGTGTGTGTGTGTGTGTGTGTGTGTGTGTGTGTGTGTGTGTGTGTGTGTGTGTATCTGTGTGCGTGTGTGTGTGTATCTGTGTGCCTGTGTACTGCATGTGCCCAACAGTACAAGTGTGTGTGTGTGTGTGTGTGTGTGTGCACACAATTGTGTTTCTGTGTGCTTTGTGCATGATGAGTGATGAGTGCTCGTGTCTTTGCGGGCAGAACGTTTGTGTGTCAGATTCTATGTTTCATGACGGGGACAGTTGGGACAGTGGCAGGGGATGAAGCCAAAGGCCAGCCAAGGGACAGCTTGTGTTCCAAGGCCGTATGTTGCTCGTGGAACGGAACCCATGTGCATACATGTGCACTACAGGTGCAGCACAGACGGTAGTAGCTAGCTGTTAGCATGTCGTGGGCTCAACAAAGACAATGTGGCTAGCTGTTAGCATGTCCTGGGCTCAACACAGACGGTTGTGCCTAGCTGTAAGCATGTCCTTGGGTCAACACAGATGGTTGTGCCTAGCTGTAAGCATGTCCTGGGCTCAACACAGACAAATGAGTCTAGCTGTTAGCATGTCCTTGGGTCAACACAGACAATGTGACTAGCCGTTAGCTTGTCCTGGGCTCAACACACACGGTTGTGGCTAGCTGTTAGCATGTCCTTGGGTCAACACAGACAATATGGCTAGCTGTTAGCATGTCATGGGCTCAACATAGACGTTGTGGCTAGGTATTAGCATGTCCTTGGGTCAACACAGACAATGTGGCTAGCTGTTAGCATGTCGTGGGCTCAACACAGACGTTGTTGCTAGCTGTTAGCATGTCCTTGGGTCAACACAGACAATGTGGCTAGCTGTTAGCATATCCATGGCTCAAAACAGACAGTTGTGGCTAGCTGTTAGAATGTCATTGGGTCAACCCAGACAATGTGGCTAGCTGTTAGCATATCCATGTCTCAAAACAGACAGTTGTGGCTAGCTGTTAGCATGTCCTGGGCTCAACACAGACGGTTGTGGCTGGCTGTAAGCAGGTTGTGGGCACAGCAAAGACGATGTGGTTAACTGTTCGCTTTTTGACAGCTCACCATGAGCTGCACACAAACGCGAGAGTTCTTGCTCCTCTTAAACCAGACGTAAACCGTTTATCCACCGGCACTAACCATCTCACCAGACTGGGTGACATTTCCCTGTCCTGCTCCTGACCGGAGAACCTAAAAGTCACACGGCCCGCTTACTCATTTGACAAAGGTTGCCACGCGTCCACCCCCTCTGCATAGAGCACCTATGTTTCTGCCCGTGTGGTCTGCTGGAATTCATTACAGCAGAGGATCTTTTAGATGTAGTGTGACAGGAGTGACAGACCTACAGCTCTTCTTTTATGTGTGTGTTGTTTTGTTTTTTCTTAATGGGGTGTCTTTCTGTCTTTGTTCTTCTGTCATTTTTCTTTTGTGTGTTGAGTCTGGAGCGTCTGGGACGGGTTTGGGCTGCTGACAACTGTGATGGTGACAAGCATTCCCACTCTCCTCCCAGCAAACCAGGAATGTGCTAGCTGCATGTGCCCGAATGAGAGCGCAGGGAGACAAAGATCAATAATATAAACAACAAAAATAAATCTGTCCATTCAGCTCCAGAATCTTCTAGTAGTCCAGACCCCCCCCCCAAGAAGTGCAAGCCAACCTGGATGAGGCAGGAAGCGCATCTGCCATGCGACCTTCTGATCCTCGCTGCCACAAATTTGAACCTTACCCCCCCCCCCCGCCCCCCGCTTCAGATAAGGCAGGATTAGCCAAAGCAAGCCCTTCACACTGTGACTCGGAAACTTGGAATGGTTGCATTGCTTGATTAGAAGTGCTTCCAGTTCCAGGTAAAACACATTAGCTAGCTGCTGGCTTGTTGGCTGAGCATGTGTAAACGCTCATTGTTGTTTACACTCCACAGTAGCCGGAATGAGTGTGTGACTGGGTGTGGGAGTTTGTGTGCCCAGGCCCACAAGCAAAGACACACACACACACAACTAGAAACTATCAACAACAACAAAAGAAAACCACCTTCTCATCCGGTTCTTTATGGATGCTTAGCTCTGCTGTGATTATAATTACACACGCATACACACATGCACACATGCTCGTGCACAGGCACGCTCGCTGGTATTTTTATCAATCCCCGGAGCCACTCATCAACCACGGATCATATCGGACAACCCATGGCCCCACAGTCACACCAGCTAAAAGACCCCCCCCCGCCCCCACCCCTACACACACACGCACAAACATGCTGAAATGGGCCACAGAGGTGGTATGTGGTGACATGGAAGGGGGGGGGGGTAAATGTGGAAAGAATTCAGTCTCTTATCAACTGGTCCCTGCAGAAGACCATATAGCCCAACTCTAACACACACACACACACACACACACACACATATATAGAAAACGTGACTGCATGACAGGGCAAAGACACGCAATCCCACACTCACACAGCAGCTTGGCGGACAGTGTTATTCCTCCTGAGGGAAGGCTAAAGCGTCCAATCTCTGTCTCCCTTGTCTATCTGTGGTGCCGATAAAGACCCGTAATGAACCGAGGGCAGAAACTCCCCAGCCCCCAAAACGAGAGCTTTATGGACCTGGCAGACGCACCCCACTCTCTGTGGACTTTGTGCAAAGAAGGAAGAAAAGCGACGGGTGGCAGGGAGGGAGGGAGAGAGAGAGAGTGAGAGAGAGAGAGAGAGAGAAGCCAAGCATAGATTACAACATTCAATGGAAAGGTCTGCAATACAGCTGCCTGGCCGAGTGTTGGACTCGGTCTGGCAGCTTTACTGTACGGTATATAAATGAGTCCATGGTTAAGCGTGGACTTGCATAAAAGTCCATAGTTTATGAGTGGCGAGTTCAGCCACGTTTCAGATGTGTGCCGCACAACTGGCATAAATGACTTTAGGTTATTTTTATGATAAGGTAGCTCGCTGTCAGTGGCCAGAATCTAAACACGGGGACAAAGGTCTGTCTGCACTTATCGTAAGAGTTGTAAAGGCATGTTTGTCAACTGCAGCTGTTTTTGAATGGTCGACAGGTACACGATTGAGAGTTTTTGTTTCTAGGGCATGTTCAGGACAGATGTCAGCTCACCGCTGACCTCTGCAAGTTCATTCCACCACCCAATAACCAAGTTAACACTTTTAACCTAAAATAATGCTAGATACTCGTATGAAAACAGCAGGCAGCCCCGTCGTTAAAACATAATGACCAAACACACAAGATGCCATCTTTTAAAAGGAATTGAAAGACACTGGGTAATGTCCATCCTTACCTCAAAGAGATTGGAGGCCTCGTTGCCATACTGACTGGAAATTATTTCTGATTGGTCGCTGTACCACTTGAGGCCGCCGAGGAAGCTGTCCGCATCCAAGTCGCTCACATCCAGCTCTGAGAGGTCAAGTTCTGGGAGGTCTGGGCAGAGGGGCTGGTCTTCACCAACCAAGGCAGCACACTAGAATGGGAGGGTGGGGAAGAGGAGGAAGAATGAGGGGATAAGAGGTGAGGTTAGTGGAAGAAAAAAAATAATGATAAAAAATTTCAGTCAGAAGGATCACAACAGAAAAGGATCAAATTCCTCACAACATGCACATCATATACTGTACCTTACCGCACGTTAGCAAATGCTGAGGCGGCAAATATACAGGCTCGGCTTATATTCACAGAGAAATCCCAAAAAAGGCCTCCTGTGTAACCGAAGAGCTGAATCATGGAGCTTACCACGAGAAAATACAGGGGCAATGGGCGGGGGGTATACGCGTGGACTATGTACAGTACAATTCAATGATTCATTGATTGATTTTTTTTTAAACACTCAACCCCTTGCTTACTGTTTGCTAAAAAAGATTGATTTGTAGATGTTGCTCTGGACGCACACTGTAAATATGTTTACTTGATTTCGACGCCACTCGTTCGGCACAACATCAAGTGCGGCTAATGCCCTAGCTAAATGAGCATGGCTAACGTGTCCATGTGACGACAAGCCAGTGTGTTCTGGTTTACATCCTCAAGCTCGTTCTATTGTTTATTCCTCCGCACAAACACACTGATCATTGTTGCAACACACCCCACTGTTGCTAAACTGTTGACACATTATTCACCAGTGTTGTTTTACGTCATCTGGTCTGTGTATATGGCAGCTGTTTGACCTCTCACACACCCAAATGAACTGTTTAGGTACGGATGTGGTAAGTGGAACCTGCATCGTTTATATATAAATAAATAAATAAATACAAATTGCAGAATGTGTTTGTCTGTGTGTGTGTGTGTGTGTGTGTGTGTGTTCATCTTATTTGCCAGGCTTGATATTGTGCATTCACAGTATAATTAATAAGTGTGGCGAATGGATGAATAGCAGCACAATATCTAGACCCAGGAATGCTGCGTTTGCTCTGCTCTGCGTGGTTACAGTAGATTCTCGTTTCATCTCATGTAACCCTTGTCATCACTAGCCAGGTGAGAGGGCCAGTAGCAACTGAGATTAGCCAAAACTCGTGGTTTCTATTTCTGGGCTGCACTCATACATCGTCCACCATCTCCCAGCCATCGTTGTTTGGAGAAAAATAGCTTTTGGCGGTCGTCTAATAGGCTACAAATTCCTAATTTTGTTGGAAACACATCAGCCTATGTGAGCTGTACACGAGAGGCTTAAGATAGATATCCTCGGGCAAAGCCGGGAGACAGTTGGCCCACAGGCTGAGCAGGGATGAGACTGAATGGCTCAGGGCAATACTGAGAGATGGATTCGGTGCCAAGTAGGAAAGAACGCCCAGACAGTGCTATCACACTTCACCTCTCCTCGAGACTTCACCAACGCAGTGATTTATGAGACTATCCTGTTTCTTTGCAACACGATTGGGAGCATATTCATTCCTTGCATTCACTTATATACAATAAATGAATGAATAAAAAATAAAAAAACGCAGATGATATGACTGTAAAAATTATCTAGAAGTGTAAATATGAGTACTCAATTATCTTATGTAGCTGTTAAGAGTTGTGATGAAATAGCGCCGCCAGACAAACAGTCAGAGCGCACACGGCGTGCCAGTGATTTACGCATGCGAGGCGCATAAAAGCACCTGCTACGGCACATTATTAGTAAAAGGACTGTGGTGGAGAAAGGCAATTCCTATATTGTAAAGCACGGCTTTACGACAATGATTTACGCTCTAGCCTCTATGCATAGCCTATAACACGTCCTCATACAATATGTCATCCATGCGCCAAAATATTACAAGAACGCGTTTTAGGTACTTGTATCTGTACTGTGTGAGCAGTTATATAATAAGCTTATACTCAACCCAGGGGGAAATATACACGGACCTAAAGCTTGTCAAAAACTCGGACACCAAAAGAAGGTCGTATATCAATAATTTAAGCGAAGAAAGGAGAGCCTCTCATGGATACAAAACATTCGGTCAAAATGACTATGCCTAGTTTTTAAATATACCTTTTCAGCCATGATCAATCATCTTACAAAGACCCATACATACAGACAGACGGCAATATCGTCGATATTCGTGATGAGAGAAACATAAAATTACATTAGCTCTCTGCAGACAAGTATAGGAAGAGTGTACAGCATAAACCTAGCCTATATACAACGTATGTAACCAATTGGACGGACACTATTGGGAGACGAACAATTATCTCTTTGATGCACGTTATTATTTGCATACATTGGGGTTAAGATACAGATATTGTAAATTGATAGGCTTTCAGGTATGTGAAAATTGCAATATGAGCGAGTGATCCAGTACATACAGAGACGGGACCTTTGGAAACGTATGGTGATAACCACATATAGTATTTCCAAAACTATCCATTTGACATACAATAGCCCGCTGTTCCTCCAACTGGGATGTTGGTACACAAGACGCGCCCGTATCGTCAAGATGCTCCTTTACGACGCCAAATAACGGCTCCTCGTTGCGCACAAACCTTTGAAAATAACATACCTAATCCTGGTAGCAGCGCATCAAAGAGATTAGTATCGCCATATATATTTTTTATGCGCCATAAATACCTGACTTTGAAACATTTCTGTCATTCGGACACAGAAAGCGGATGCTTCACCGGCGTTGGACCGCGCACAGTCCGTGACTGGAAAGCTCTTCGCCGGTATGTAAACACTCTTTCCGTTCGCACGGTATCCTAGAAGACCGCCGGCAGCAAACTCCACCGTGCGCACAGCACTGCTCGGTATGCACGCTTTACAACAACTATACCACCACAAAGTAAAAAAATATATATTTCCACGACTTGTCAAATATCTCCGGAGGACTTCAGTTGTATTCCCCGCATCCTTCGGTCTGTCCAGACGCGTACTAGTACACAGTATGCCACGACCAGGCTGCAACCAGGGGGAGGGGGTTGAGGGGCGGGGAGGGGGGTGAAACGAAGATCGTCGACTTTGTGAAGCCTGTTCACCCTAACCGTAAACCTTGGCAATTCAAGCGTGATCCATCGGTCCCGGTGGAAAACGGTCCAGAACACTAAAAGAGAGGACACTAAGTCGGATATTTTAGATGTGCTCACCTCTAATTCTCTCCACACCGAGTCTTGGTTACACCTGTCCCACGCCATCCAGCCACTGAATGACGGTCCGACAGAAACAAAAAATAGAAATGAAGCAAAAAAGAAATCCACACACACTCCACTCGCTCTCACACAGGCAACTGCCCCTCGCCGAGAATGAACCGCGGGCACCTGTCTTACAACTGCTCTCCGTCACATGACAAAGCTATTAAAAGTAGGCAGGGGAGTGACTCCAGCGCGTCCCCGCTACCCCTCCCCACTACTCGCCCGTGACGTAGGCTACGAGAAGGCGTGCACCGCCTGCGCAGGCTACATAGTAAATCTCCCCTCGAACCCCAGAGTAGAAAATCGCTCAATTAATGACACGGCGACATAAAAGACGCTTCAAAATCGCTTTGCGCGTTTACAGTACATGTGGTATCTGAACGCGCTGTGCAATGTCGTAGAGTAGCCACTCTTCAACCAAGCTCCACCTCACACCATTAACTATAGTAGCAAATAAATAAATAGTAAGTAATGTCAAAGGAAACATCATGAATAAGAAATAACATTCTACACCTATAACTCACCATACACAAATAAATTTAACATGGAACGATTTGAGTTTATACGAGAGGGGTGACGATTGGATTTCGTTTTTTCCGTTGACATACATATTCCACTCCAAATACAAACCTCCTGCTTGAAATGGATCATGAACTGGGAATACTGGTTAAGCAGATTAACCAGTCTAGATCACACGTGTTTAATCGAATTGATTGGAATTCAGTTCTCATCGATGGAGGCAAGTAGCAGTATTAAAAAAAGAATAGTTTATTTTTGACAAATTCACAACTTACAGTTGTTATAATGTAACTAATGTGTTAAATTACAGCATAATGTATCAAAAGCAGTGGTTCAGACATTAGCCTACTGTAGGCTGTTTCACAAGCATATAAAGGGCAGGTGGCAGTAGAAACCATGGTGGTAGTGTCAACATTGCGTGTATATGCAACAGTGGCTGCTAAAATAAAAAACAACAGCTTGTGGACATGTTCAACACAGTGCTTTGTTGGTTAGTGCTGCTGCGATATACCTGCAGAAATGCTTTACTTGCACATGCATTATTGCCTCTCCTCTGATCAGACTCATGTTCCCCCTGCTGCTGTTGTTGTTGTTGCTTTTGTTTACAAACACTGTTTATCTTGCTCATGAACAATCCAACCTAGCCTACACAAATAAGACTACTATGCCTCCTGAAGCAAAGTGTTCTCCTCCCCGTGTTATTTACTTTCAGAACAGACCCAAGGTAGCTCCCTGCTTCGTACATTTCCATAATAATAAATCCACTTCCTGGAATATGCCAACTCCACTCGAATTCTTGTAGTTGTAAGCGTATTAGTCCACCTGAGCACGCAAGAAGCGATTGTCTGCCTAAATTAGTCACATAAGACTCATTAAACGCGAATTTGCACAGGAACCAGTAAAAAAAAAAGAAGAAAAATATTATACGAACTGGAGCTGGATTTCGTTACCGCAAAAAGAAAAGTGCGCACATTGGTACCAATGTGTGCTTCCATACCATCTGAGGGGCAAATATCTATACATCTGCCTCCGCCACACGGTCCCAGAGATGCTACCCAGAAGCCACGGTTAAAAAAGCAACAACCCATCAGAGCAGGTGGCATGTGCGCTGACCTGGCAGAGCCCAGATGGGCCAGTAGTACCACTGTGCAGACACCATTACAGGGGGACCAGGGGGACTAGCACGGAACTCGATGGCTAGCTGGCGTTGGTGTGTGTGGCACAAACACAACACAGACCACAGAGGCTCTGGAGGTGCATGCTTTGATGTTGAAATATGGAATGAAAAGGGTCAACACCACCATATGTGTACAACACATGCAAAGGCAAGATAGTCCCTAAACCCCGCTGTGAAGTGATATTAACACCAATGGTTCAGAAAGACGTTTTTAGCAGAGATTAGGACGACACAAAACCCCCCAGGACAAAACATTGACTAGCTACCAGCCACACAATAATTGCCAGTCCAATAATAGCTCCGTAATGGGAGAATATCGACTTTGAGAAATCAGTAGGACTTCCCTTTTTCATGTGTTCCATTTCTGCCCCTCGCTTTGCACCACGTGACTCACACTCCTGAGACATATCTGATTGTACTCCTCATGCCAATTAAGACAACAGAAGCCAGATGTAGCACTGTTGTGATGTCCTTACTGGATGGTCTTCTAATTATCCTTTGACCCCCCCCACCCCTTGCTTCTAACATATCCTTGCCATCTGATATTTACTGTATATATCATCAGATTATTGCATATTTATGTGAGCACCGGTGCAATCTTTAAAGGAAAAACCTCCTGGAATGAAGCTTTCCGATGCAGGATTTTCTTTTATTAACATCCGCATTTACTTAGAGTTACTCTGGGTGAATTGCTAAATTGTAACATTTCTGTATTCATTTTTCCTCTGTGGTTCTGCTGTTGACAGATCACAGAAAGCAAATGGGTCTCAACGATTAAGTTATTTTCCCAAGAGCCAACTGACAAGTAGAGCTCTCATTTCCAAAATGAGGCTAATCCACAGATAATTATCTCTTGTTTGAATATTCAGCTAAACATGGCACATACACTAAACCCACTAAATACATTAAACGTAATATGTATGTTTACATCTTTTATTACATGCAGAGCTAAATTAGCTATGTGCATATGTTGATTGTGCAGACGTTGTTTACGTCTCTCTGACCAAGTCTTTCAAATGATAGACGTAGAACCATCCACACTCTAGTGACCATGTTTTTACATTGTGCTTTTTTAAAAATTATTTTCTTTTTCTGTCAGGAAATGTGTCACTGGCCTACTGAGACTGTGCAGTTGCTATTAGGGAAGGGGATGATTCATTTCACTTTGTTGCATGTCATCGCTCCCAACAGAATCTATCCTAGCATCTGGCTACTTTGATGCACGGCGGATGAATTCATATGAATTAATTGAGGATGGTAGGGAGGTGTGTATGTGAAGGTGGGGGGGGGGAGCGGTGTGTGATATCCATCCGTGTACTGCTCGGGAACGCGATAAGCTAGCCGTATCGTTCCTCCTCCTGGGCCGTCACCAGGCGCACATTCAGATCCATTGGCGCACCAGGTCATTTTTCCATTGACAAATCAGTGTTCTCTCTATAAGGGGCACAGTGAAGGAAGCGGTCATGTTTCATGATAGTTAAGCGCCAGGGACGCGATGGCGAACAGAAATGGCCACAGGAAGTGTAAGGAGATACGCAGGAGCAATATAGGAAGGTTTTATTATAATATCAAATGATGCTTGCAGGACTACCTCAAATATAAGATACGCTACTGATCAACCGCAATGATGTAATGCTTTCACATAGCATAGCATATCTTAAAGGTACACTCCTCAATTGTGTTCCAGCATGCCCAGAGCCCCAGCTCAGTGTTGAACATATAAATATATCAAATATATAAAAACACAAATGTGCAAAATACCATAAACAACTATTGCTTACTTTTAGAACTTCAATCTCAAGGACAATTTCAGACACAAATCGAGTATTATCCCTTTACAGTAATTCTACTAAAGTCAGATATGGATGCCAAAGGATGCCGCCAGATGACATAATTTAGGTGAGAGCAGTAAACATGGACTCCATGATGCCATACACACTGTGTGCGTTAGGCGACGTGATAAACCAGCGTTCACAGCGTGACATATTGTAAGCTAGTACCACTCCACAGCCCCAACCATTCTGCAGTGCCTCTCTTTGCCCTTCATAGAAGCTTGGCGACGTGTTGCCCTGCATGCGAGCGTGTAATCCCTTCTGTCAATGAACTCCACCGTGTCATCTATGGGCTCTCAGGGTGGCAGCTATTCTCCCCTGCAGAGCGGCCATGTTATCGAGTTATCGAGGCAAATGGCACGAAGGGGGCCAGCGCCATTTAGCCACGGCTTAGCCTTGGAATTGGAAATAACAGCCGTCTCATGCGGCGGGAGGGGTAAACACACAAGCCTGTGGGGGGCGCCACGTGACGGCACCCCCACAAACACACGCACACACACCTTGTTGTCCTCCAGCCCTATTGCAGGAGAGCAATGTAAAGTCTACCCCCCCCCCCCCCGCCCCCCCCTCCACCTGCAGACAAATAATATCACGACTGCTTGGTGAGGCGAGTGAATGCGGGCTCTTGTTGTAAGGCTGTTATTTGGGCTAGTTGAAAATCACCAACGAAAGGTGCATGTGGCAGCAAAGTGTCGGAGGACAGCCACTGAGCTGTGAGCGCAGTCACGCCATGTAATGTGTTTGTTGTTGGACGGAGGTGGCTAGCTAGCTATAGCGCTGTGGGCAGGGACTTGCGCATGGCACTGTGGGTTTAGCCTGGCTATACTGTAGCACTCACCGGGAATATGAACATGTATTGCCTGTGAGAGCTGGAGGTTGCACCCATACGTGCACGTGTGCACACAATGCAGAGGTCTAATCATGGTGAGGCCAATGTTTTGAAGTTGTAGGGTTACGTGGGCCAATATTTGGAGGGAAATAAAACAAAAACACGATGCTTTTAACTCTGAGGTACTGTATATGCATATTTCCTACCAACAGTCACTATCAATTCTTATGATCTGATGATTCTGAAGCAAAACTGCATTTAAGTCTAGAACTCCAAATTGCTAGTGTAAATATCCGTCAGACCAAACCAGTTTGCAGAAGAGCTCGGCCGCGTGTTTGTCTCTGAGGCTGAAAGCACATCAGGAGCGGATCACGGGCGTCCGCGAGAGCTTTGGCGAGCGGCAGAGGGCACCGCAAAGCGTGAGAACCAGTTAATGAGATCGCCAGATTTGGCCGGCGGGCGGTTCTGCTACCTCTATTTCTCCGCACTGCGGGGGGTGGGGGGGGGCCGGCGGGGTCATCAGAAAGCCCAGAGCGCGACAGATGTTGCTTGATTCCTAAAAATAATAGAGAGGTCGCATCAAATACCTTGACAGCACACTCCTCGTGTACTCTTAGCACTGGACGACTGCCAGGCAAGAATTAGGTCAGCTGAAGTGCAGCATGCCCTGTGGAAGTCCATGTTAAAAACCCTATCAGGGGAGGGGGAGGGGCGGTGGGGTGGACTGGCGCACAGGTAGAAATGTCGGGAGCAGCACAAGCGGTATTCTTATTTTCCCCCTCTCTTTTCCCCTATATCATAGAAACGTGAGCAGAAACATTACGCCCCAGAGTCCAGACTGCAGCCTAATTATCTTGAGCAATGAAAAGGGAAAGGGGGCAAGGTAGAGAGACCTATAGAACAGACAGACAGAGAGAGAGAGAGAGAGAAAAGCATGTGAATTGCACTTTCATACAGCCTGCATATGGGGCGTGTAACCGCACGTTTGCAAAAAAATCCTTACGGCACAATAAAACTGATTGTATCATCACCTTTTTTTTTTTTTTCCCCTTACAGGGTGCATTTCTGCTACTACTCCTTTCAACGTCTCCTGAAAGGAGGAGCGTGTACCTGAGGCGTAAACGCTGGAGGAGGAGACGAGGGGGACAGCTCAGGCACAGTGGACGTTTAATGCCGACGCATCCTGCAGTCGCCCTGAGTAAGAAGACCAAGGAGACAATAGCAACAGATGGGGGGGTGCATGCTGAGAAGAAGGAGATTGGAACCATAATGTAGCAAAATGGCGGTCACTCTGGTCGCGCGGTGTGCCCCACCACACAAACGACAGTTCAAAGTTCTCTATAATATTTTTACGTTTATGTATGTTAGTGGAGTAAATGCGCCCTGTAATGACATCACAACACTCCATCTACGTGTTGTAATCCGAGCTCCTCTGGTCTTAGATTCCATACATGGCCGGCCCGGCCATGCATGTACAGTTGCAATACTTTTTCCTCCCTGCACTGTGAATGTTTACATGTTATGTTCAATTAAACCATGGCAACATCTAATGTTTGTGTA
>JAODLL010000010.1:830187-859229 GCA_026546735.1 Forbesichthys agassizii
AAAATGAAGACTTTTAAAGCGTTGTGGGCCCCCCCTCCCTCCCCCCCCCCCCCAATTTTTGATCATTCTAGAAGCGCTTTTGTGAGGTCAGGCATGTTGTTGGATGAGAAGGGCTGGCTCGCAGTCTCTGCTCTAATTCATCCCAAAGGTGTTCTATTGGGTTGAGGTCAGGACTCAGGCCAGTCAAGATCCTCCACACCAAACTCGCTAATCCATATCTTTATGGACCTTGCTTTGTGCACTGGTGCGCAGTCATGTTGGAACAGGAAGAGGCCATCCCCGAACTGTTTCCACAATGTTGGGAGCATGAAATTGTCCAAAATGTCTTGGTATGCTGAAGCATTAACCTTTCCTTTCACTGGAACTAAGGGGCCAACCCCACACCATAATCCCCCCTATAACAAACTTTACACTTGGCACAATACAGTCAGGCAAGTGCCGTTCTCCTGGAGCCAAACCCAAACACGTCCATCGGATTGGCAAACAGAGAAGCGTGTTTTGTCCCTCCAGAGAACACGTCTCCACTGCTCTATTGTCCAGTGGCGGTGTGCTTTACACCACTGCATCTGACGCTTTGCATTGCACTTGGTGATGTAAGGCTTGGATGCAGCTGTCCGGCCATGGAAACCCATTCTATGAAACTCTCTACGCACTGTTCTCGAGCTAATTTGAAGGCCACATGACTTTTAGAGGTTTATACACCTGTGGTCATGGAAGTGATTGGAACACCTGAATTCAATGATTTGCAGGGGTGTCACAATACTTTTGGCAATATAGTGTATGTTTAGAACTATGCTTTGTGTATCCAAAATATTATTTTGTACATTGAACAATCACACCAGCACGGGCCGATCATTAAGAAAACGCGTCAAATCACATCTGAACCAGCATCCACTACAAGCACGACAATGTGCTGTGATAGGCTGGGGAGAAAGGCAACGTCGCGAACCACTGCCAGCCATGAGCGCTACACACCGGCACCATTTGAGTGGCGGTAATTGTCGGCATGTCAAGTGAGCTTTTGTGGCTGTAGACGGCGCTGGCAGAGCCCATCAGCGGGAAATTACAGAGGGAAAGAACAATCAGCTTTCCCTTGGTTACTTAAAAAGAAAGAGTTGCCCAACAACAGAATGATCCAAATAAAGATGAAACCAACCCCAATAAGGAGGCTGTTTACATCTTGCCTCTTTTGTTCTCCGCAGGGAAATGTCAAACCGGAACCTCAAAGAAAAAAAAAAATGAAAAGAAGGAAAGGAAGAAAGAAAGAAAGGAAGAAAGAAAGGGGAGAAAAATCAACTCTCAGTTCGCCATTGCTCATTTCTCAAACATCTGACAACAAATCATTAAGCCGTCGCTCCGATTGATCAGCAGTCACCTGGTAATTGATACCAACAAAGGGAGGGTGTTTTCTATCGCTGGCTTTCACGGGAGGGCCTCTTATTGCCATTGAAAACCTTTTTTAATGCCGACTGCATCTTGCAGTTTTTTCCTCTTTATTAACGGTTGCTGCAGGCGATGGAATTACAATCACACAACTGCTCAGACGAGTTCCTGTTTATTAGCATGATGTTGCTAACATCTTTTGGAGTGTTGTATATTTTATTTGATCCATGTTATACCTTTCAGTATCTCTCAAAGGGTGCTTGGATCAGTAGTCTACTGTCAGACTGCGTACAGCTCATAATATTTATAGCCTGCCAGTGAGTTTTGTTATGTCGTTTGGTTCCATTATTCTAATCACTAACACTTTCAGTACTAAGTACTATTTTGTCTTGCATGAATGGCTTGGTTTAAATTTAAACTACTTTATAGTGCTCGTCTCTTTATCACTTTTAGGTCAGACTTTTTTGGAAATAGCGGGAAGCAATAAACAGAGATTGCACCTAAATGATACGAGCTGCCTGAGAAGGAATCAAGTGTTAAGATAAAAGCAAACTGAAAATGTACAAAATCCATATTGGCACAGCAGAGATGAAAAGGAGGGGAGAGGTTAGTGGGTTTGGTATGTACTGTAATGACAGACACGTCAAGTTACAGTATGCAGCGGGAATGACACTTACAGTAACAGAGGGGCACTGAGGTTCTGGCATAGCTGACACTGTAAACTCGCAGGTTGGCCGGCCTTGATCTTAGCGCACGTTTTTGCTAGCTCATACCTTTAGCTAGCCCATGTGTCCAAATGTTTGACAGGGCATGACCTCGGTCCTATATGAGGAATCACTCTAGGACAAGGGGTCGGTTTTGCCACCACAAATCATTAAATAACTGTGATATACAGCCTTTATTTGACAGTCACAAAAAAAATGAAAGAAAATGGGTGCGCGCTAAGCTACAAACACGTTAATTATGTGTCTGTATTCCAGGTCACATTGAAAATGACACCTTTTAGTGCAGTCTTCAGATCAATATTCCTCAATCATTCAGTCTTAGAAATGCAAGCACAAAGGTCTGTATTTAGGTTGGTGGTAGACATCTGCCTCTCATTGAATTAGAGTGGGACCCCATATAGAGATCCTGCCTGTCTCTATGGCGTTGACAGGTGGGTTAACACCCAGTGCAAGCTCGTCTGGACCGTTGGTAGCAGCCCCTCTGTATATTCCTGAGCATTGTCCCTGCGCTTCCATTATGGATGCTATACATCGCATTAGGGGGGGTCTCCATAAATGGGAGTCTGCTGCAGGGGCTGAACAAATAGTAACACTTCTCCTGATGCTCGTACAGATGGCATTCACTAGGAGTTGTATCTCCAGGGCAGGGATAGGGGAAGCAAGGCAGTGTGTATGTGTGTGTGTGTGTGTGTGTGTGAAATACAAGGAGGGAGGTGGTTGTATTACTGAAAAAGTATTGTGTGTGGGTGTACAGTATGCTGTAGGTGTGCGAATTTATGCATATGCAAGTAAAGAGTAATATCAGTGACTCATTAATATTAATGCACAACCCTTAATTTGTGTTTGTGTGTGCGTGCACACATACTGTAGGCACGATCTCGTGGGTGCTTTGGGGCCATGCAATTTGATGTTTGAAAATGTATGGAGTGGGCCAGCGGAATTCTGTGATAATAATAATAATAAAAATAAGCTTTATTTGTATAGCACCTTTCATACACAATGTGCAACTAAACGTGCTTTACAGTTAAACACATTTGAAAAACAAAGGATTAAAAGAACAAATTAAATTAAACAAAAATAAATAAGAAACAACGGAAAACTGCTGCCGGTAATTTAGAAACATCATGTGCTTGCTTCAATATACTACAAAATAATACTCTTTAGTTATTTCCAAGAGATGGGCTAAGGGCCCCCTTTGAGTACTGTCAAACGCACAACAACGCATTGGACAAAATTGACATTGATTAGCCTACATTACGTAGGCTATATGAAATGTTAAGAGCATCTACAGGGAGTTAGATAATGTAAATAGGCACTTGTGTGTGTGTGTGTGTGTGCGCGCGCGCAAATGCAGTTCGTGCTAGCCACATAGTGGTTAGCTGCAATCCATTACCCATAATCCCCCCAACTGACATACATACCTAAATTCATCTCCCCATCCCCAAGATAACCTCCATGATACTTAATAATGATAATACATTTTATTTGTAACGTACTTTCAATTACTTGTCATGCATGGAGCAAAAACCTATTGCCAGTTGACAAGGGTAGGATACTGTACTGACTCCCAGAAAAAGGTTGTGGGTTAAAACTCCAGAGCTGTCCGAACTGCAAGCTTGATAAAGATAAAGACAGATAAATATGCTCCTTGTAAAATGTGTCATTGTAGAATACGTTGCTTGGATAGGAAAGCATCTACTAAATGGTGTAATTGTAAACCTGCAAATTCAATGGAAATCATACGAAGGCAGGAGATGATCCATCTAAGTTTCTAGAGGAACAAAAATGCAGTCGGACATCAAGAAAGAAACTTCAAAAGGGCAGGTTCCCGTTCCAGGTTCCTGTTCCAGGATCCCTTTCCAGGATCCCGTTCCCGTTCCGCAGCGTTGTGATAGTGGGAGAGAGTGTGATTGTTGTTTATGTTTCTGTGGAACTGGCTCCAAAACGAATTTCCCCTAGTGGGACAATAAAGTTAACTTGAACTTGACAACAAGGAGGTTTGGAGAGAGAACAGTGCTCGGTTCATCAGCTCCCAAAGTCTGCGCGAACAATATGCAGGTGTCACAAATAAATACAAGAAATATCGGTGTAAACTCAGGGTTCCTTAGTTCCTAGTTTGGCTGTATTCGAGCAGTACCAGGGCTTCTGTGTCAGTGAAGGGAATTCCTGAGCAGAGCTCCAGTGTGTGTACGTGTCTGTGTGTATATATACATTTTGATACCCAGAGCATTGTTTGTGCAAGCACCCTTTAGCTTGTGTCACATCGAGTGTACGATGCATTGTTCATTTGGAGCAACATGTCAAAAGGGTTTAATGCCAATATATGACTCTCTTGTGTGGCAGCGGTGAAAATCAATACAACTGCTCTCTGTTTTTAGAACGCTGGGACCAACCGAACGCACAGAAACCATCAGCCTAGCACACAAACACACAAACACAGTCATGCAGTCTCCCCAGGACACAGTGCAGCCCCAGGGCTAAGCTACACCTGTCTGCTTGCTCTTAGGTGGCCACTAATATGCCTGATCTGGAGTGACAGGGTCCCCACCCTACAAGGCGTACAATGTTCTGTTATGGGTGGGGAAAGAGGGTTGCTGAGTCTGAAGTTTGAGTGAGTGCTGATGCAATTGTGGTTTGTGAGCATGGTTGTGCGTGCGGAGGCATTTAGAGACGATATAAACAATATTAGCATAACGGATTCTGGACCAATTACATATAAGCGGATAAGATCACAAACACTGGCAGGCGAGAAGTTTGTGTAGAACTGCCCAAAGAGATAAGATTAGATTAAATTGAATTGGCTAGAGGATATTTGGTCCTCTAGGGTGTAATTCGTCTAACTACGTAGAGTGAACCAACGTATTTAAATGTTAGCTAATATATATATATTTAATACAAAACCGTTATGTTGCTTAACCCAATCAGATGCGCAAATCATGGGGCAATACACAGTAGCTCTCTCTGCAATCCCATGCGGCTTAATTTTCTCTTCGGCCAATCTCGAAGACGTTCTGCGTTTTCTCCCATTTTGTTTTCAACAGAGGCTTAGCCCTGTCTCACTCCATCAACTGAAAGATGTATCAGGTCCCACAAAGACAAACAATGTGTGGTCATCGTACTGTAAGTGCCTCTAATTACCTCGTTAAAATTCCGCCAACGAGCTATTAAATGTCCACATTCGCATTCACCGCCCCCCCACCCCCCGCCCACTCATTTGCTTCTGCTCTCGCTCGGATCTTGAAACATTTTCGAGTGATTAAGCCAAGTGAATTTATTCATTAGTTTAATGATTATTAAACTGCGTACAAGTAAGAAAGTAACCAGTGGGACTGGGTAGAGAGAGAGAGAGAGAGAGAGAGAGAGAGAGAGAGAGAGAGAGAGAGAGAGAGAGAGAGGGGAGAAGACAAAAGAGTTGATTTGAACCTGAAAAGGAGTGATGAGAATTAAAAAGTGGGGAAACCAATCTTTCGTAATAATACTGGTTGAAGTATAGCAGTTTATATTAGGGGGGGCAGGATGGTCTAGTGGTCTGAAAGGTTAAGGGTTCAAACACTGGTGTTGACCTACCTGTAAGCATCCTTGAGCAAGATGCCTAACCCCTAACTGCTCTTGGTGGTTGGTTGCACCTTGCATGGCAGCAATCGCCATCGGTGAATGTGTGTGTGAATGGGTGAATGTGAGGCAAAATACTGTAAAGCGCTTTGAGTGGCCGAAAGGTTAGAAAAGCGCTATATAAATGCAGTCCATTTACCATTTACCATATTAGTGAAGACAATAGGCCCAGATAGACATACTCTGATCCCAACCCCAAATGTAATGGCAGGAAATTAAGCTGCGTTGATGTAATTCCCAATGTAGAAAAGTAGGGCAGCGATCGTCTGCATTGCAGGTGGGAACTTACACGTTTTAAAACAGCCAGAACATTATCACACACATAGACACATATTACATACAATAGACAGTCAGAGATGATACACCATCAAAAACATTGCTACTTTATTATATGAACACATAGATAGTAAATACTATGGTATATACTATACTAATCCTATGCTAATACTATACTAATACTAAATCAACACAGTACTCTTGCTCATTATAAAAGGTGCATACATTCTACCATTTTGCTCTTTAGTTCTCTCCACACACACACACAAAGACACACATCCATACCTGAATGCTATCTATAAGGAAGATTTATGCACTTGCCGGAGTGAATTTATTAGACTCCGCATTCATGAGGAGGCAGACTAAGGAATTACGATGGTAGGGAAAAAAAAAAAAAAAAAAAGAAGAAAAAGAACGAAGAAACAACGCTCTATAACAAACACAAACACAACAAACCCAGCTCTGATAGATGTATTTCTATCTACACCAAGGATGCATGATATATTCAATCTGTTCATTTTAGTGAAACAATCATTTCTGGGAGGGAAGCACACAAGTGTAGATAAGGCAGAATTGCATTTAGCATCCCCCCTACTACTATTTGTGGCAGGACCAGCTCAGATCTATTTGGTTGTCATTGTTTTTGTTTGTGTTTTGCGGCAACGGCGACGACGCGGGGGAATGGGGGGGGTTTTGGCAGCGTTTGTCGGCCGATGCATCATCGTCCGATTTTTATTTGTATTTATTTTTTATTTTATTTTTTTCTTTCTTATTGACAGATTGATCGTTAGCTTGGACACGGGCAGCGTGATGGAGGGTCTGGGGGCGAAAACACAAGTGGCAGCCTCTCCTTCGTCGCCTAGCCCGTCTGCTGACTGGCGGCCTCATAAAACGTGATCAATATTATGGCCCGCCCCCACACACACACACACACACACACTTCTATCTGTTCATCTATTGCGCCAGAGGTTCCTGTGCGGTGCAGCTAAAAAAAGAAAGCCCCATCGGCGAAGGCAAGACGGCCCTTCAGCGTCCACAACAATTACCTGGTAATTGGACACCATTTGTTTCTCCCCGCCTCCCTTTGCTCCTGTACTCCAAATGAGTGAATATGTGATATGACGTGCAAACACGCCGGCTAATAGAGAGGAAGGCTAGGGCTCTCCGTTAACCCCCCCTTCCTTAGCCCACCCCCTCACTCCCCCCACGTCAAACTCCCCAAGAAGGAAAAGGTCACAGGAGTGATTGACTAGGCAGCAGCCGCTCAAACAAAGGCCGGTCTCTGAGGGCACGGGGACAGGCATAGAGTTAGGCCCCCCCCTGTCCTCAAAGAGAGACAAAACTCTCTTCTTCCATCTCAGATAGGAAAGAGGGATGAGGGACGAAACGGGAGAGTAAAGGACACAATCACTCTGGATTGTCGGGGGCAAGACGAGCAAACACAATGCAAAGCGGTAAAATCTTCAGAGGCGCTAGTTTTTGCTAGCTGATAAGCTGTGCACGTAGATGTACCGGTTTATGTTTAGCCAAGATGTCTGCCAGAATGTCATCGTGTCTAAATATAGACTCTCACAATGTGGAAGTGGAGTCAAGACAGTTAGGGTGCTCTATTTACATTATATTAATATTGTTTCATACTGGCGGATGAATACACAAAGCTTGACCCAAAACGAATAGAACATTATAATGTTGTTTTATATTTCACTTTAAAGAATATTTGTAATACATACAGTACAACATAAAGACCACACATGACAGAAGACGCTATGGTTGATCAGTGTTGAACTTACAGTTCATAAACAGGGTAAGGAACTTTTAAAATGTTCTACAAAAATTCCATAAGGTTAATTAACAGTCAGAGAGTCGAGCCTTGCCGAGCCATGCCGTGCCGTGCCTCATTTACGTTTCCATTACAAGTTAAACCGTGCAAAGCTACTGAGCTATGCCAGATAGGCCTGTTGATCTGGAGTGGGGCCGAAGTGAGCCGGCCCGCCTCCAAGTGAGCCGCTGTGACGTTATGGGTGTCGTCATCATTCATTAATGCAATCCCAGCTAACAGAGAAAGTTAATGCGACACACAATATAAGCCTGTAAGCTATTTTCAGCGTGTCTCTTAAATAGGCTATACTGTAGTTGGAGATAAGTCATGAAGCCTACTCACAATGAATGGAGTGTAGGCCGAACATAGTGAACAACCAGGAACTCACTCATGTGGAGAGTGAAGCTTAAGGCATAGAAAAACATTTATTTTAAGCAAATCTATTTATTACACAACGTTGTGCTTATGAACCTCTTTGTGTGTGCATTGGACAAAGTTACCTGTAATGATCGCTTTTGGCACTCTCGTATCTTTTGCATTTTCAGTCGGAATTGCCAACATGCCCACATGCTGCCGACTCAATGTGGCGTGTGTGAATATTCCCCAGACATATTACGCGTCTACTAAAAGAAGAATTAAAAGAATCTTAGTCTAGGATGCTTTTAAATAATCAATGTCTGATAAATAGGCGTATAGCCTAATGTGTAGTCAGGCATATGCCTAGGCGCCAGTTGTCCGCGGATGTTGTTGACAAATCTGTTGGACGGTGCAATAATAATAAAGGAGCCCAAAGTGCGTTACAGAGGGCACTACATTTAAATGTGACTGACTCAAGGTTAGCGCATCATCAGTTAAAGACACACCTTCAAGCGTGAAGCCGCTTAGCCGCGCTGGGCTGACCGTGCCGAGCCATGTCGTGCCGAGCAGAGTCTGCTTGTGCAATGGAAAAGGGCCATATGTATAACAGGGACCTGTTTTTTATTAAGTTCTGAGCTCCCAACCCCTTTAGTTACTGAACATAAAGTCCATTTATGCTTCTGCGTTGACCTTACGCCTAGCTTACGCCGTCAGCTACGGCATACTCAACATGTTATGCTTCTGGGTCGGCCGAGCTGACCTGTGCGCGCTGACTGCGCATGCAATTGATGCGAAGCGGCGTAATGCGAAAGCGCCATGTCTTGTTTATGTGCCAGAAATAGAACACAAATTGAGTGTAAACGTTTTGAAAAATATTTATTTCCAGCAAATCTCTTGGTTACACCAACACATATCATAGTAAACAATCTCCGACACAAAATAGCATTTATTAAAGACTACTTTTTCCTGTCCGTACAACAAGGGTATCCCAGGAAAATCCCCGTCTTGTCATGTCCAGTTTTAGGCTAATCTTGGTTAACAATGCTCAAGCAAGACATTTAAAAACGTTTAATTCCAGCGAAGCTAAGAATTATACCAGGATTGTCAAAGGGAGACAGACATGAAGGCCACGGCGTTGTTATTCATTCTGAATTCCAAAGTACTACTCTGGCATATGGGCTTGGATCCGCATGACTGCTGACTGATGCGCCTGTGTGGGTGTCAGATGTTGCCATTTTGGGTGGACACTAGGATGGCAGGGACAAAAGGGCGATGGGAATGACTATCCTGGAAATTGCGCTCTCTAGTGGTGGTGCTTTCATCAGTACACACAGGTAGCGGTGCGGCATCAAACAATGGTGACAGAATGCCAAGGCCTTTCTGGAGACAAATGTGCCATGCCTCAGATGCCTGGGCCAATTAAAGTGCCTGCACCTAAAGCAGAATTATAGCATAGTTAACCATAATGAGTTGCAGAGTTTAACACTGCTGCCTGCCAAACATAGGAAAGGGAACTTGGCCCGAATTCAGGTTGGAATAGCAAGTCATATCAATTGTTCTGTATCAATCATGTTTATTGGGTACTCAGATAGCCTGCTAATCACTAGCTGCCTGAATCAATGCAGTGTTGTTGTTGTTTTTTGTTTTTTTCCCCTTTACACCACCATCTGTGTAGGAACCCTGCTTGGCCTTGGCTGTGAGGGTGACTTAAATTTATTTTCTATTGGGTTGTATGTCCCAGGATTATCTACTGCTATTATTGAGAGCCCGGGGTCAAACGCAGGACTTTACTATGGTGACACTTTCCTTTTAGAGAAATGAAATGTATCCGCTTGACTGTTGATGTTCGCAAAATGTCTGTTCATGAACCACAGGTTCATCCTGATTTGAGTAGCACATTTGTGAGGTCAGAAGAGTTAAATTTGGCTTTACGGCAGTATTCCCTCCCTCCCTCCCTGATGCACAGTGATAATCCCATCGCGAGAACAATTAGACGCATCAAGGAAGCAGCTCCTATACCAGGACTATCAGGGTCTTGACATCTGAGCGGGATGGGCGAGCTCGCCGCTGCCACCGGTGGTGGAAGGATTAATCATTAATGAATCCAGAAAGAGAGCCCCACTCGTGTCAACTCAATCAGACCACACCCCAATGTCTCTCACTCATGAATAATGTACAAGGCTACGCTGGTTCCAGGTGTGCCTGTATACAGCCATTTAAAATAAAATAAAAAATATGAATATTCAGTGGTTGGCTGGTAATGACATCAAAGAGTCCGTTCTAAAGATTGCCATGAGTTCAACTCTGCCTCACAGAACTGGTAGACTGTGCTGATGGAGAGAAATGAGAGCCTTTATATGCACTGACAGCGTTGAAATTTTTGCCCCGCACTTTTAATGGCTTGTCTGACTGCAGATGGAGATGTCACTGAGCAAGAGCTGATGGCGGCCATTTTGTTCTGGCAAAGCAGTGGTGATTTGTTTGTCTGGTCATATCAAGAGAGCACTGATGAGCGGGGGGACAGCGGAATGATCCATCGGTCAACGTAAACACTAAACAGACTTCATTTAGCCGCTGTCACTCCAGGTTTCCAAATTGCGCTGTCAAGGGAGGAATTTGTCTCTTGAGCACACCCACCGCTCGACGTGTTCAAAGAGAAAAATACGTTTTATGAGCAATACGGCACTAGGGCGGCTGAAATATGATTGATGGATTCAGCGTGCAGTGTCATTCAACTTTGTAGAGGCCTCAAGGCAGTAAATTTGCCTTAAAATACTGTGTGTGTGTGCGTGTGCGTGTATTCTTGTTCTCTCTGCCATTGCGTTGCAGTGTCACTTCAATTCACCCGCTTCTATTGTAGAAGACCATGTAGCTGTGGCATTCACACCATCTATCCAATAGCACAAACACAGAAGTGTGGAGAGAAAGGCGCGGCTCAGTCCGTCATAGACAAATGACCATGCCTCGGAAGGTTAATGCCCACCATGTGTGGAACAGGGAGGCTTTGGGAGGGCGGCGTGGCGGAAAAAAAAAGAAAAAGGAAGGAGAAAAAAAAAGCATGTTTCAGACACCCGGCAGGCACGAGGGGATCTAGCTGCTGATTAATGCCATACTTTGGCTAATTACCTCCTCAGCGGACGTTAGCTTTAATGACACGAGTCATCAGAATACGCCACCGTGGACGGATGGCGCTGGGCAATGGCGGGGGAGCTTGTACGGAGGGGAGGGCAGAAATAGAAGAGATATCAGTCCAGCCAAGCGTCCGAGGGAGCCATCGACTGCTCCTTCCCACCCCATTAAGCCGAATCCAGCGCGTCGCCGCTGCGCCATCCATATCTGAATAATAACCGCTGCTTATTCTGAAGCCCCCCCCCCCCACACACACAGACACACACACGCACACACACACACACTGAGTCCACCAGACCAGCTTGGACTGGGTCCATTTGGTGCTCTGTGACTCCTCCAGCCAAACTCTAATAATCAAGGAAACAAATGGCCTCGGTAATAACCACTGTAATAAAGGACCTGAACGCCCACGTCTCCGTGAATCAGTTCTGTCCATTTTCCCTCCAAAACGGGTCGTTCCCGACGCAAACGAGATAGCAGCTACAGCCAAGATGGACACTGTTGTTTGCCAAGGAGCCGGAGTGACCCGCCCAGCGGACGGCTTATCACCGCCTGATTGGCTCAGCTGGCTGTCTAACAGTGTGGTCATTCAAATCCCAGTGGAAGCGGTGAACTCTGATGGCAAAGCTAATTTGGATTTCCTCTCAAGCGTGAAATATGGAAAAGAGTTACTAAATGAGCAATTAATCCCACAGAGATACCATGTACCTGCAAAACCCTACTTGGACAGAACAGAAAAAGAACTAGAGCATACAATAGCCAAGTATCATTTTAACAATTTATGTTATAATAATTTGACCACATCAAGCTTACTGCTGAGTAGGTTACATCAGTGTGCTGTTTTGCGGTAATGTTTTGCGGTTTACCCTTCGATGGTACAGGTTAATTGTCTGTAGATGACGCCGCAATCCCAAGGGCCCTAATTGTAATGTATTGTTGTGGAGGGCTCCTAGAATTCCCCTGGAAGTCTATATTTATTTTTGCCATTCATCAGTCTGTTAAATATAGTCAATACCACTGTCAGCGTAAATTACACGGTGCTCTATGGAGGTGGCTTTATGTGGATGACTGAGGCAAGAAAAAAAAAGGAGACCTTGAGTCGGAGCCAAAAAAAGGGTTCTTAAGCGCGACACTGATGCCGATTCAGAGATGAGAGGGGGCAATGAAAAAAGGATTGCCCCCCCCAACCCCCTTCCCCTACTCCCCTTCTGTAAGGGAAAAGGCTCTGTAGTGCCACA
Organism: Forbesichthys agassizii; assembly: GCA_026546735.1. Lineage (NCBI taxonomy): Eukaryota > Metazoa > Chordata > Actinopteri > Percopsiformes > Amblyopsidae > Forbesichthys > Forbesichthys agassizii. Next base: position 842,727 of record JAODLL010000010.1, read on the forward strand.
GACAAGCGCATGGCTCAAGTGTCTGGCACTATGACATGTAGCTGGAGAAATTATTCTCCATCCCCTTTTCCCTGAGAGAAAAGAAAAAAACATGACTTGAGTCCCCCCACCCCCCCTTTGTGTGTGTGTGTGCGTGCGTGTCTGTGTGTCCGTGCCAGCTCTCGGAAACAAGTGACGCACGGAGAATGAACGTGGTGTAAAACGGTCCCGACGCATTTTGCCTTGTAGGCTAATTATGTCCGACATTATAGCGCGTATGGCTTGAACAGTGGCACGTACCGCCATCTAAAATATTAGCCGACGTCACTAAAATGGACCCTTTTGTCTGTTTGTGTACAGAAGGAGCCCTAACAGCATCATTTAATAGTTTTAACGGGACTACTTGTCTGCGTTAGTCAAACAGAAATGCTCGGAACAAGAGCTCTCTCTCTCTCTTCCTGACACGCACACACACACACACACACACACACACACAAATAACCAGCAATCAAGATAATCTAAAACTGCACTCCACCAGTGCAGTGCTGTCCACTGGCCAGGCATTACAGTCATGTTGCTGGCCAATAAATAACTGCACAAATAAAGGACCTGTCTAGCCCGCACAGTCTGCCGTGGTATATGCAAAATAGGTCAATAACATTGTCCTGGAGGTCATTGGCAGAACTTCGGCTTCTTTACCGGACTGTAGCACAATTCCAAAGGAATTAGGCTATGTCACTATTCATCGCAATGACAGCCTCTGGGCCTTTTGCAAAAAGAGAGCCGTGTGCAGGAATGACAAAGCCTATTTGACTTACAAGGTTGTGTGTGTCTTTTATTTTGCATTTCTGTTGTGCCGTCAGTGACCTGAATCCGGAGCAGAGAGGGCCTGTTGCGGCGTGTCTTTTAAGTTTCCTTGTCATCTTCCCTGATGGAATATAATAAATTGCAGTTCTTTCATTGCGTGCCGGGGCCTTTGTGATAAAAGCGGCAATATAAAGCCACCCAGAACAAGGATGAAGCATTCCCCGTGTGAAGAAGTGATGGTTGTGATGCACTGAAGTTCTACAGCGCAATTTAGGGGATTACTTCAGTTTTGGAATGCATTCCCTACATAATTAATGTGAATTTAAACAGATAGCTATATTTTGACAAAAGTGCATTTTAGTTTTGTCAATTGATGCAGATTTTTTAGACTTTAGGCTGTTGTTAACTGTATTAGTGGCCACTTAGGCCATGTTTGTCAAGTGAAGTCACATTTATTTACATACCACATTTAAAAACAACAGAAATTGACCCATAGTGCATTCCAGTCAAAGCAGATGGATTACAAATGTAAGTATATGTGAATTAAAGCTATAAAGAGTAAAAGGAGCAGTTATATTAATTTGTTTCACCATTCATCGAATGTTTTAATTCCTTTCAGACAGTTTGTATTAATGGCACCATAAAACTTTCCATAAAAAATAGGTAAAACAAATATCACTATGTACATTCTGCCACAAAAAAAAAAAAAAAAGTCAAACATCAAATTCAAAGTACTAAGGTAAGAAATGAATAGAAACTGAATAAGATTACAACACAGTGAAAGGACATTGAAAATAAATTACAGTATGATTGGACTTGACAAAAGCCATGAGGCAACTTCAAAGTGAACTAAAAGCAATGGTGGGTCTTCAAATAAAGAGAGACAGGATTTAACGTGGGACGGGAGCATATTCTAGAACCTTGGGCCAACAGCAGCAAAGGCCTGGTCTGGTGTTGAGGCATGTGTGGGGGACTGGGAGGAGATGTTTTGCGGATGACCTGTAGTGACCTGGGTACAGAGTACGTGATCAGCAGATCAGTAATGTATTGTGGAGCTAATCCATGGAGGGCTTGTTAGGATCGTTCAGGCAGCTTGATGGACAGCCCCGAGAAGAGGTTGCTACAACATCTGTCTGGTGGGTTCTGATATTGTCACTGTCACAAAACATCCAGCCCTCTACACCCCCTTCCCCCACGCACACTCCTGTCCTCTATGGGCCCCGCCATGATGGCCCCGGGCTACAGAGAAAAGTCAGCTTGTCAGTCTCGGCTTGCGCTCCCTGCTCGGGTCCTGAGAGCCACGGCTGTCATGTCCACTGCCTGACGGGAACGGCGACGAGCGGCGACAAACGTCCCCAGCTTGAGTCTGTCAGTAACGCCCCACACACACACACACACACGCCCATCAGAATGTATACGGCCATCTAGGCTTGAGAAATCTACTCTCAGTATCTACAGTGGCAGCCTTCAGAGAGCTCACGTTCAATTGATTTTCTCTATTTTACAGCCCTCTGACATCCTGACAAGGAGAGAGTGAGAGAGAGGGAGGGAGAGAGAAAGGGGAGTGTGAGAGAGAGGGGGAGAGAGAGAGAGGGGAGTGAAGTGAAAACAGAAGAACAGAGGAGAGAGGAGATGGAGAGACACCCCCCCCCCCCCCCCGTCCCCACACACACACACGCACACACACACACACACACAAACACACACACCTGACCATTATGAACTGACGTGTCAAACGAGGGCCAGAGACAGAGAGGGGCCCACATAGAGGGAGGGAGTGGTGGGCTAGAAACAAATGGATGGATGGAAAGAAGGATGGGCCATTGAAAAGATGAGACAGGGGAGGACACTGGGAGGCAGTGGGTGGGGTGATGATGGAGAGGGGAGAGAGAACGTGGAGGACAGAGGAGTGCGGGGGGGACGCCAGCCTCCTTTACAACATCCCAGTGATCTTCTAGGAGGACACAACCACCCTCCCCCCCAGCCCTTCCTCCTCTTCCTCGCAGTGAGCCGTGCTCGCAGGGCCAAAGTGACAGGCGGCGAGAACACAGCGATAACGCTCGACTGTCAGTTGAAGTGGCAGTTAGAAATTTACTCCAGAATAGCCCTTTACTGTGACGGACCGAGCGCGTGTGTGTGTGTGTGTGTGTGTGTGTGTGCGTGGATGGGGGAAGGTGGGGAGGAGAGCAAGAGAGATTTGGAGGGGTACCATGGCTCTCTGTTCTCTGGCTCCCATCATGCTTTGTGCTAAAAGCACTTTTATGGGCAGAACGGCAAGCAAAGCCATGACACACACACGGCACGCACGCAATAACGCACGCACACACGCACATGCCCGCACACACACACACTACAGAAGACAACCTATAAATAACTGCTGTCTCAATTTGGGCATCTTTGTGCTTCTACAGCTGGAAAGGGAGGAAAAAAAATGGCTGCTGTACACTTGGGGGTAAGTGGAGCACGTGTGTGTATACAAGTACTGTATATGTGCATGTGTTAATGTGTTTGCTATTTCTTCCTCATATCAAGAGGTTTCTGCTGCACAGACCCTTCCTTCCCACACACACACACACCAGGAGGATTACTCTCTTAGAAGCCCAGGGCCACCGTACAGAGGCTTTCAATCGGTGGAGATGGTTGCGGGTGGGGTCGGGTGGAAGGGAGGAAAGTTGGTGGTGGTGTAGTGATATACAGTATGTGGCGGTGCAGAACACCTGGGAGGGCGCACACGTGGTATGGTGCATGCCCGTGCACACACACACACAAACAAACACAAGCAGTGTTCGTGTGCGTTTTGGCGAGCCGCGCGTCACCTGTCTGCGAGCGCACCTTTTCACATCGGCTTGACAGGTTTCTTAATTACATCCAGGGTTCAGGGCGCGGCGGTCTATTAGTGGATGGTGCCGTGCAAGCGTGCGCACATACACACACACACACACACGCACGCACACACACACATCCTGCCTGACTTCCAGTTTGTTGAGCTCTAGTCCGGCCTGATTCATAAATATGGCATCTTTTAATGAGGTTGGCCGGCGACTTATGTTGGCTTTCCATTCTGACAGGGACACATGGACTCTACAAGATAGCAACATTTAAATAAACACACACGTGTGCACGCACACACACACACACACACACACAGAAAAAAACGATGCCTTGTCACCATGGGAATGGAAAATAAAGGAATATATACAGGCATGTCAACTTGAAGTCACAGGATCTAACTAGCTAGCCATCCTAACAAAGAACGACTCCGAACCGTGTGTGTGTATGTGTATCGTAGCTACGAGCTAGCCATCCTAACAAAAAAATACTCAGACCTCAGTACCTGTGTGCGCACGTGTGTGTATGGGTTTTAAAGTATGCCAACACACAACCCTCAACACCCTCAATGGTCCAAACAGTCATACATTATCTTTTCTGTCAATGTCAAGTTAATATGTATTTTGTTATTATGTTGACTTAGACAGGTATTTTATACGTTTGACTGTGGTAATTTCTCTGCATGCTATGATACAATACCTGGAGAAAATTGCTTGGTGAATAATTGTCAGTTTATGGGGAAAAGTATAAAAAATGTCATATATAAAAAAAACAATCGCCAAGATGTGATTGGCAAGGGAAATGTTAGCTACTGGATTTATTAAGCCAAAACATGCATATTTTGCTTTAATTTGTTTGCATTTTGGATTATTATTGAGCTGAGACTTTGCCAATTCTGTTTTGAAGATGCAAAGAAAGCCATTTATAAACTATGAATGAGCCAGCCACATTTGGAGTCATAACTCTATATTTTGCATTAAAAATTGGCATTGGCGTTATCCCTGATAACGGCATAAAATAAGGCTTGCCTTGTTTGTAATATATCATGGATAAAGGCCAATGATAAAAGAAAAGCAATGGATACATGATCCTAGATTTTCTAGATAATGCTACATAAGAAAGATAACTTGGTTCCTTCTGCATTATGACTACATATTCATTATCACAGTTAGTCCATATTCCACACAGAGGCACAGTATTAGTGAGCTTTAATATTGGACCCTAAACTAGTTAATTGGCATTCTGTAATTCTGTAATCCTTCCCCCACCTCAAGCAGTGGGGAAAGACTCTGTACCGACCTGGTGAGGCCAAATGGGTAATGCGGGTGAACTGGGAACGTCTGGAGGAGGCCCCTGTCTGTGGAATCTTCAACTCACACCTCCGGCGGAGCTTCTTTGGCATCCCTGTGGAGGTTAGAGACATTGAACCTGAGTCGGCAATGTTCAAAGCTTCAATTGCTGAAGTTGCAGCAGAGAGCTGTGGTCTCAAGGTCATAGGTCCCTCAAGGGGCGGTAACCCTCGAACACCGTGGTGGACACCGGTGGTCAGGAAAGCAGTCCGACTGAAGAAGGAGGCTTTTCGGGATATGTTGTCCCGTAAGTCTCCGGAGGCAATTGCAAGGTACCGACTGACCAGATGGGCTGCAGCATCTGCTGTAGCAGAAGCAAAGAAGAGTGTGTGGGAGAAGTTCGGAAAAGTCATGGAGAAAGATTTTCGGTCGGCACCAAAGTGTTTCTGGAAAACTGTCCACCACCTCAGGAGGGGGAAGCGGGGAACCATCCAAGCTGTGTACAGTAAGGATGGGACACTGTTGACCTCAACTGAGTAATTGGGCGGTGGATGGAACACTTTGAGGAACCTGCATCCAACTGACACGCTCTCTATGGTATGGAGACAGAGCTGGAGGCTGATGGGGGATCATTGTCAATTTCCCTAAGGGAGGTCACTGAGGTAGTCAAAAAACTCCACAGTGGCAAAGCCCCGGGGATCGATGAGATCCGTCCAGAGATGCTAAAAACTTCGGATGTGGAGGGGATGTCTTGGTTGACACTTCAACATCGTATGGAAGTCGGGGACAGTGCCAAAGGAGTGGCAGACTGGGGTGGTGGTTCCCCTCTTCAAAAAGGGGGACTAGATAGTGTGTACCAACTACAGGGGTATCACACTACTCAACCTCCCTGGTAATGTCTACTCCAAGGTGCTGGAGAGGAGGGCTCGGCCTATTGTTGAACTTGTCGTGGAACATCAAACCAGCTCTTTACACTCGAAGTAATCCTGGTGGTTGGCGGGGTATGGAGGCTCATTGTAATTTAATTAGCTGCCTCTGCGACAACGAGCGTCATGTCGCACAAACACATAAAACCCATAGGCCTGAGATATACATGAGCCGGCACACATTACATAAACACTCACTCCTTGTCCTTTCCTTCCCTATTCCCACTTCCCACAACACTTTCTCTGGTGGGTGCCAGGAGCAGGATTCCTACTGGGGCATTCCCTGGCTTCCCACTTTGTTTTTTGTTTTGTTTTTCTTCTTCTTTTATTTTTTTCATAGGACAACGCGGGAGGACTCAGCACAGGGAACAGAGGAGGCAATTGGCCGGGGCTTTGATATATGGAGCCTGCTTTGATGGGCTCTCCCTCTTTTTCTTCCCCGCCGCGCACTATAAATAGCTGACTACAGCTTGAGGGGAGAAGGGGGAGGGGGGGAGAGTGCCAGAAGGAGGAGGGAGGAGAAGAAGAAGAAGAAGACGGTACAGGGGAGGACGAAGAAGACAGAACATTTTGTGCACATGTCATATACGAGCACTGTGCTTGCACTGTATGCACACGTCTTGATTGAGGTGTATTTGGGACATGTTTCTCATTACGACAACGAGGTGGGCCTGCCTACGCTGTTATAGGCTTGTATAGACACGCACACACGCGCACACTGTGCCAATATTAGCTACCTGAAAAGGCAAACAAGGTAGAGCACATATATTCCAGACAGAGTCGATCAACCTCAAAGTTCACCAGTTTAATCTGGCCACGCGCGCACACACACAGACACAGATGTGAATGGATTTTATGGTTAGGTTTCAAGCACAGTGTGGAGGTCACTGACCTCTACAACATTAGAGAATTAATCACTATGTTGGGCACATCGCCGTGGTGATGTTAGAGCACATGTTACCTTTGTGCGAATGTTCCTCTGCTTGCATTGTTCTTACTATAAAGATGTACTGTAATTCCCATAATAACACAACTTTAAAAAAAGAAATACTATATCTGCAAGCAAGCAATGAATCAGCTATTATCCATGTGGGCCAGATAATGTACTTATCCAATGAACATAAACCTAACAATAGGCTACACACCTTTGTGAAACAGGGTTCTGAATGTAGCTTAATGAAGGTTTGCTAAAACAAAATGTACCCTAATGGCTGACCAACACAGACCCCAAAACATTGTGCTGCATATTTGCATGCAGCCGGTATTTTAGAGTATACGATACAATCTTATACATAGCGTACTTGTATATAAAAATAGGTCAAATAGGTTAATTTAAAAATCATAACATGTTCTGGCATAATTTCAAGTGCTTCTGCTGCTGTAGTTCAGACAACAAAATGGCTTAGAATTAGCCTACCCAACATGCATTATGGTACAGGCTCAGAAGGTTGACATCTTAGCCGCTCTGTTGAACACAAACAACAGGCTGTCAAACAACACTACTGGAAAATGCTTCAGCTGGCGACCTGCTCAGCCCCCCTTGTCATAGCAAGCTTTCCAATCCACCATGTACACATACACAAATTAAAGTCGGATAGCTTGTTTTAGCCGGAGGGGACAAGTGCTGGAACACACTGGCAGCTAAAGTGTGCCACCCCCACAAACAAAATAACCCGCATTTCCATAGCCCGCCCAATGGCTTGACACCAGCGAACATGGCAGAGCTTTGCCTGAAGTTATGCCTCCTGAAACACGGCAATTTCAATCCTGTGAGGGAAGCTATTTTAGCCGTGGGATTGAAACATTAGTTGCTAGAGAATACCCCCCCTCCCGCCGTTAAATGACAAACGAGTTTAACCACGACCGTTAAAAGACATTTATAATATTGATCTGGCAGGAGTCAATATCCAGCCCTTCGCTTAGGCATTCATAATATCATTTCAAGCACACATACACAGCGACATACTGCCGAGAAAAAAAGAAAGAAAACCAAACAAACAAAAAGGTAAATCAATGGACAGGGGGCGCTACTAAGGGAAAGACTAATGTCCCTAACTAATGGAAATAAACACATTAAGAATGGACGGTGTTGACCGACCTCTGTGCCGACCTCACTCCATCTTGACACAATTAATCCCTCGTTAAGGGGCTAATTGTTTGCTGCTGCTCATATTTATTGTTGATGGCGCTGCATGGCGAAGGTGCCCGCTGTGGCGTTCATCAGGGCCAAGTGAGTCAACAAAAACAACCACGTGTGTGTCTGTGTGCGCGCACCACAGATAGCGGCGGCGGTGGTCTCGGAAAATGCACCGGAGGTGCCCCAGAGGGGTGGCGATCAATGGCCAGAAGGAGCGAGGCGCCACGCACGCTAATTGAAATGAATTTGGCGGCGGATAGATACATGATTGGACATGTAAAAAAAAAAATGGGGCGAGCGAGGAAAAGGAGGGACGGATGAGGACCGAGCGAAGGGGTGGGGGGGGGATTGAGGGAGTCTTTTTCACCTTTTCCTTGGAAAAGGGCGCATGTCTGGGGAGTCTTCAAACGAGAAATACGATCACTTTATCATTGGCGAGAGCCAATAGGATTTTTACACAGGCCTGAATCAATCACAGCAGACTTTAATATGGGAGGTGGGGGAGTGGGGAGGGGGATTTGCCCAGAGTAATAACTGTGTTCTACATGCTGTCCATTTGGTCACTTGGGCTGGACTAGTCCCTCCCTAGGTCTGAACCGCACAGCCAGACCACCCTGTATCTCTCAAAATGGTGACACAACATTTGTTGGTTTCGTTTAAACAAACCTGACTAGAAAAAAAAAATTTGGTTCAAAAAATATCACAGAGGGAAGACGGTATCTTGAAACAGGCTAATGCGATGGCCGATCAACACAGGCCAATACTCTCTACTGCAGTGAAGCTTCATCTTTACAAAACAGACAGATTTGAATGAGCAGTGTGTTTGTGTGTAGCGGGGTGGGGGGTGGGGTGGGTTCCACCATGACACCAGGTGGTCTTATTTCTACTTAGGTGCACGGGGAATGGGAGTGGAGGGAGGGGGGCTCTGGCTTGGACAAACAGGAGATCTAAACCTTATTGACAGGAGATGTGTGCTGACAGCCATGGCACGCCACACTGTGTGTGTGTGTGCGTGCGCGCTAAGGATCAAACAACATCCTGCCCTGGCTGCCATTCATCTGAACACACAGTGATGGGGGTGGGGGGTGGGGGGGGTCAAGACCTGCTGGTTGTTGGGTGAGCAGGCGTCCTGAACTATTTGTGGGCCAGCAGTGAGTGAGAGGGGCTGTCAACTTGAATGGAGTATGGTGAGGGGGGGCGTACCTGTTTGAGAACATGACTGGAAGCACCCTGAATCGCACGCAAACATGTGTTAAGACATCCACACACACACACACACACACGCACGCACGCACGCACGCACGCACGCGCGCGCGCGCCCCTCGGTGCACATTATGCTTAATCAAATTCTTACTCTTGGAGCAAACAACTAAAATAAACCAGTACTACCCCCTCCGATTCACCCCATCTTCCACAGACAACTCAAAGGGCGTGTGGGGGTCAAGCAAAAAGCCATTTCATCGATGATGGAAAATTGCACTTCTTGTAGTGATTATAAAGCGTGCAAGTTTTCTGCACGCCTGCACCGCAATGTGAGAAAATCTCACAAACACGCAACACCAATGCCAATAAAATCTGCGACAGAAAATAGTGCTGGTGTACCTAGCGTCATTTGTTTTGTTTGTTGAAAACCATTTTCCATGTATATGATGTATTATATTCTAAGACCTTAATGTGAAAAAGCATGTTCAATATAAGAACTCATCTAGTTTGGTTTTTACTATACATTTTTTCCCCAACTCACATGACAGATCATATTTCAAGCAGCCTATGAAATTTACATTGAAATCTAAGGCTAAATTGACTTTTGTTTTAGCTATTATAGCTCACAGTATTCACTGCATCAGATTCTCACAGGTATATAACGTACTGTAAATACTTACTATGAACACAGTGCTTTTGTTACATTTTTTAAAGACAATAAGAAATAATAAGTGCACTTCCTGAAATACCAGAGAAGTTCTGTTGTCCAGTTCAACGATGAAAAGGGTCGTGAAAAAGCATTAATAAATTATACTGAATGTGTGTGTGTGTGTGTGTGTGTGTGTGTGTGTGTGTGCGCGCGCTTCCAGCTCAAATTAAAACAGTATCGCTCCGCTCCGCTTTTCCATAGGCGCATTACACGTTGAAATGCATTGTGAAGAAAAGCGTAGTGCTACGGCTTTGTTGACAAGACCAGTGTTCGCCACTTTGTTTATGTTACTAGTTACGCAGCTAGGGCTGTCAACACGCAGAGAAAGCGATAAGCTAGCGAAATGCAAGGAGATATTTGTTGAATTTGACAAAAAGGGTATTAGCTTACATTTAGTTTGCAATAGCTGACTATACCTTTAAGTGATACATTGCTTATAGAACAGTATTAATATCCTCCAATCATAATTTCTAATTTGTATTTGTTTGCTGTAATGATGTCGATTTATTTTAAATTATTCAACAAAATCAATCAATTAAGAGGACAAACAACCTATCAATCAACCGCCCATCATTTATAGTGGCTCGACAAACTAATTTGATTGGTCATCAAAGGACACAGCTGCAACAAAACATTTGCCCTGCGGTAACACGCACGTATGAAAACACACATTTTAAACTGGGCCACCATAATGAGAAGGCATTGGCCTCCAAGTCCACCGTAGAACGACAAATTAACCGTCGGGAAATTGAATTACCACAGAGCTCCAATGAGAAGGACGATGGATCTGCCATCCCTGACGTTTCTTTTCTCTTTTGCATTTGATTTTCTAATTAATGTTTGGGGGTTTAATGTGTTTGGTGATTCTGTCAATAGCAATTATGTCTCTTTTGGCTGGCTACGCCACACGTGTGTGCATGGCCTCATGCTAATGCACTGTGCTGTACGTGCCCACATGGACTCCTCTGCTCCCCATGGAGACAGAGGTACACTGAATACACACGGCACAGCGTATGAATTCACCATGGCTGCACAGGGCTGTGTGCTTAAGGAAAGTGGCGAGTGGCTTGAGGAAGTGGATGGAAAAAATAGGTTTTTGGAACAGTTCCTGGGGAACTACACACACCGATGCCAATGTTAACAGGAACGATATACTGTACAGACTTATTAAAGGCATGCCTGCATTAAACGGAATGTTTTATTTACCACCTAAAGGTATTTTCTGCAGCAAATATGATAGTGTATCAACCAAAAGTATAAAGAAAAATGGTCCGTTACTTATTCAACAACTGTGATAAACTGGAGTTTGTAAATAGTGGAGAATGTTAGGTTGCTAATTAGATTTAGATGTTTCCACTGTCTCCTGGTCCCTCACAATATGAAACAAAAGTTTGTATTGAATAACTAGTCCTTGGGTACTCTTTAGCAATAAGTTTGCAGTCTTGGTACTTTCCTTTTTATGTGAGTGGTGGGGGGGGGGTACAAAGACAAACCCTGCCGACTCAGCACCCCGAGTCCAAGGACAAAGGGGCCCGGTTGAAGATGCAGTGAGGAAGATAGATTTAACTTGCTGCAGGACGAGTCCCCAGCCACTTCTCCTTCGCTCTGCCTTCACCTGGCCCCCCACACACAACAGCCCTCCTCCCTCCTCAAACATCAATCACAAAAAGGCTTTGTCAGAGGCCTCCTTGTGACAAAGACACTTACAGTGTTCCTGTAATTACGCTTTCTCTATTGTTACGTTGACATTATGGAGCGTGTGCTCATTTGTGTCTTTATCGGTGAGTGCCAGATCATTTGGATAACCAATTTATTGCAAATAATCGAGAGAGATAAAGGGAGAGGGAGAGAGAGAGAGAGTGTCTTATCGACATACAATAAAAAATAGTTTGGATTCTGTAATTTTATTCACTTTAGTTATCAAATATCAAAAGTTAATTCCATAAACTTTTGAGTACACAAATTAGAGTCATCGGGATATAGAGAGAGACTCACGAGGCCAATATAAGATGTATAGGTAGGTCAACATTCTAGAAGTCTTACGACTGCATTGTGGTAGACATAACCATGTCCAGTTGCTACTGTACACTGGTATATTAATAGACTATTTTTGCCCAAGCAATTCATGGTGATTTACTGCTGCTGTGTCTTGTGAGAGAAGCAAACAATCATTCAGTAATGTAATTCACATTTGAATGCAAACATTCACTGGTTCCTGGGATACAGTAGTTTACACAATGAAATTACAAAGGAACCAAAACATTGTTTTATTTTTTATTTAGTTATGTGTTTTTTTTTATTTTACCGTTGCATTGCTGTAATCTGTACAAATGGAAAACAGACATGCAAGAAAGCCGTCGCGATGAAAAGAAACAGAGAAAATGGGAGAAGAGTATTAACTGTCTTGGGAGGCTGTGCTTTCACCCGAAGATCTCCCAGGTTGGGACGAGGGCAAGCGGAGATGGTCCTTTGGAGTTTTGTGAGGCGAGAGAGTTGTAGAAGCGCACGGGGTTGTTGCTGGGGGTGGGCAAATAGTGCCTTGCAGACACACTACATTACTTTTTCATCAGCGCAAGGGCCTTCCCTAAGCCCCTCGGGGTGCGTGTGTTGAATCACAAGTGTGGTTCACTGACACTCTTGTATCCTGCATACTGTACGAGCGGAAAGTGCCGTTAGCTCACATTATGGGGTTAACATTTAACGGTTATTGAGAAAAAAATGCATCAGGATTGCCTATTAGATGCAACACAATGACGTTATTGATCTGGCCATTAAAAGATAACAACGCAATCAGCGTTTGTCTAAACATTTAAACCCAGTGAATGTGTACCTCAAATCTCTACCGAAATTATACACTCCAGTTTTAAGCTGCTGCTTGCATACTTCCACCCACAATGCAAAGTGCACGGATACCTAGAGATTGTAGTATTCGACCGCTGGCACTCCTGAATGGTTAACCGAATATTCACTAACCTCTCCACTGAACCCACAGCCAAGCACAGAACACACAGAACAGAACACATACGGGCTCCATTGTAACCCATCGTCATCACATGACGGGTGCAGATTTAAGGCTAATCATACTTAATGAGCAGGCGCTGACATGACACGCAATGTCAAGCAGCGATAGCGCATGTAGAGAGAGTGTGTGTGTGTGTGTTATGGGGGCTTACGGCACAAGGCACCAAATGAAATACTGTGCCTCCGGGGGTGCTACAGGGAAGGTCCATGTCATATTTACGTTACATCCGGGACTATCAAAACATCTACGGTTGTCCTTGCCGTTGCTATGACAGTGTAATTACGCCTACTAACTCTTTATTACATATCTGGCCTTGCCGATAAGACCCACCTCCCTTACCCCCCTTAATCTACCAACGTAAAAACCAAAAGCGCAGCGCTTACAACAGCTACGATCATAACCTCACAGGCGCTATAATATGAGGTCATTTGCTGCTTTCATATAGCCTCAGGTAAAGCGTCCATTGTGGCCATTTAAGAAGTGAACGGAGACGAAGTCCTGGCGGAGAACGAGATGAAGAACAGAGGAGGGAGGGCAAGGAGGAAAACTCAATCACGACAGGAAGGATGTGCGTTCTCTTTTCCTCTTCTTTTTTAGTGTGTGTGTGTGTCTGTGTGTGTGTGTGTGGGGGGGGGTCGTAAAAAGTAACGGGACCCCACTAACCCTGAAATCGCTCGGGTATTTCTCTCTTTCTCTCTCTCTTTCTCTCTCTCTCTCTGCCTCACACATACATGCCTGTGGGTTTGCAATGTACTTTGTCTCTCACCGTAATGCACCTACACACGTGCACACACACGCACAGACACAAACACACACACACACAGTAAGGTAAAGTCAAGCGGTCATGGTTCATTTTTTTTAGCACACTACCTCAGGTGAAGAGAGCGAAAGAGGGAGAGTGTGTGTGTGTGTGTGTGTGTGTTAGAGAGAGAGGACAGGTGGGGGCAGAAAACTAAAAATACAGTCCTATAGCTGAGAGTCGCTGCGGAGGTTAAACAATCCGGGGGCTGCAGGCAATCATTCAATTTAAAACGTGCCGGGGGCCCCCGGGGAGCGATGGCTGGGAGGCTGGGGGGGTTTGGGGAAGCAGCAGGCATAAAGAAATTTAACAGCTGGATGTTTTACGGCCAACGAAAATGAGAGTTGAGGAGCTGGGCTCGCGGTGTGTATGACGCATATACACACCGCGTAATACGCCAACCGTCCCAAAAAAAGGGTAGTCAAGGGCCAGGTGGAGTTGAGCTCATGACCAAAAGCTTGTTGAGTGAGTAAGGGGTGTATTCTCTCTCCCTCTCCCTCTCTCTCTCCCCCTCTCCCTCTCTCGCTCTCCCTCTCTCTCTCCCCCCCTCTTCCCTGCTGGAGTTGTTCAAACACACATACTGTACATTCTGTCACGGTGTCAAGACGTATAGCAGCACTTAGGATGGTAAAGTGACTGCCAGACTGTAGCGCTCATTTCCTCCAACGCCGAGGCGTTGAATGCGCTTTTAATTTGATTTGAAATTACGAAAAAATACATAAACAAACATTTAGCGGTGCCCGTAAACACAGTTAGCCAGTGACAAACGGCAGGTACAGATAGGAAACAGGAGAAACAAAACAAGAGACAGATCGTGCTTGACAATACTACAGTATATAGAGACGGGAGGGACAGGTGGGTTAAAGCAGCGCTGGACGGAAACAGGAGCATGTCACAAGCTATCAAGCCACACACAGCAGATGGACTGTATTTTTAAAGAAGCAGAGGGACGAGTACTTCTGAGGGATGGTGTGTGCGGTTAGGGGAGGCAGAGGTTCTACAGGGTATATATATATATATAGTATCCTTTTTTTTTTAGGGGGGGTGGATTCAATATTCCTGAAACTATATGTCGTGTGACTCTCATAATGACTTAAGAGGCCCTTTTGCTGCAGTGTTCCTTATGCTTTATGCCTTAGCCGTCGTATCTCTAAGCTTTCATCCGCGATCGCTTGCCTGTTTTCCTCTCTCTCGGCTCGTTCAAGCCGACCCACCGCTTTTCCCCGTCCCATTTGCTTTTCTCCGTCAAGCCTTCCCTTTATTCTCCTTGCTACAAACACAGCCCTCTCCTCCTCTCTGCTATAGTCCCACTTCATATTAAAAGTTCCCTGCCAGCGCTTTCTCTCTCTATCCCTAGTAGACCTTCATGAGGGCTGTGTCTGCATGTACTCCACACTGGCTGGTCCACTAGTCCCATCCCTACCCACGTAACCCTGCCTCTGGCTGAGGGCCCGGCGATGGGACCGTGCGTATGGCAGGGATGGGGGGGAGGGGGCAGCAATGTGTTTCATTGTGTCGGAGCACACTGGCCTCAATGAGGAAGTGGTCTGAATGCAGACTTGTTAGCTAATCAATAGAGCGTGGTTGTCTACAACCTCATCCGTGAGAACCCTCTTTGGGTTTTTGAGTAAAATGAAGATAAAAGCTGTTGTGTGTGTGTATGTGTGTGTGTATAAGTGTGTGCTGTTGTTTTTTTCCCCACATCAACGGAGATTTCTTCTCGTTTTAGAGGGTTTTTCATAATCACGGCACAAGCTATTTAGCAAACCTGATTAGAAGATCCGGAAGCATTGCATGGCAATGGGTTATCTTCTGTATAAACATTGGGGAAACGAGTGCTACCAGATTACTAAAGTGGAACATATGCCTGATTGGCAAGTGGGGCGAGCAAAGATGGCTCAGAAAAGGAAGTGAGTCATCCAAACAGATGAATGGCTTTAAAACGGGCCTAATAGACTCCTCTGATGTCGGTATCAAGGAAATTACCCCATAAACTTTGAAGATGTCAACTCCATCCTTAATTTATTTCGGTGCACTGTGTCAGAAGTGGGACTTGATCATATGGTAATAGTGTTGGTTGAGTGAGTTCTTTAGTAGTGACCTTTGTGTGTAACTTGACCATTTCTTAGATTATAGTGAGGTAGAAATAAAAGTTATTTTCAACGTAGAATTTAAGTTATTACATTAAATGTATTATTAATAAAATAATAATAGTTTATGAAATTACCCCTTACCTAGAACAAAGTTATATATATATATATATATATTTAAAAAAAGATTCCCACTTAACCAAATTACAATTGTAGTATAGACAACTTGTAAATACAAATAAGACAAACAGGAAGCCTTTTCCTTGCTTCCTGAACACTAAAGTCACACTCGCAAAGCCACCAAGCACCCCTCACCTCAATCCTTTTTTTAGTTAAAGAACAAGGCCTGAGCCTGTTTTGAATTCCCTTCCAACTGTGCGACGAAAGCTCCCAGCTTTCGGTATTTGTCAAAAATTACCCCACAATAGGCCTCAACTCCAACCCCAACCGGCAGAAAGCTCTTTGTCAGGCAGCCAGCATTCTCCATTCTGCTGTTGTTGTGTCTCGGTCTCACCTAAGGCCATTAAACTCACAAAAGAATAAATTACATTAATTGCCAGTCTCGACGAGAACAGCTGGGCTGAGGTGCACAACAACAACAATAAAATGAATTACAAGGAAATAAACCCCAGGAACTAGACACACTTCTCCCAAACTTTCTTGGGAGAGAGAGAGGGGGGGGGGGGGGGGGGGGGTGATTAAAAAAAAAAAAT
>JAODLL010000010.1:859329-897469 GCA_026546735.1 Forbesichthys agassizii
TGATATTCAAAATAACATTGCTTGTACTTCAAATCCCAGGGAATTGTTATTTGATTATCTTGTATGGAGGTTTAGTCAGGTAAGCATTTGTCTCAGTTGAAAAACGACTTTTGGCTCTACCGCCGCCACAGCTCCTCTGAACACCTTTCACGATGAGGGCCTGAGTGCATAGGTGACAAGGGGCGAATCACACGCACACACACACACCTGTGAACTGTGAGAGGAGGCCTCAGCGTCGTGACAAATGTTGGAATTCCTCGCTTTCCTCCTTGCCATCTGTCTCCAGCCTTCCTCTCGTCTGTCTGCGCATGAGTTAGCTATATATTTGTAGGCATCAGTGTGGCCTGGGTTTGGTCTCTCAATCTCAGCCCTCCCCGGTTCACCTGCTTCACGTCCCTGATCTCGCTCCGCTGCGGTCCGCCGGTGTCTCGGCCGGTGTCTTCGCGGGAGGGGAGGAGAGCTCGTTAGCAGGTGTGAGCTTAACCCCGCCGATTGATTTCTGAACATGACATGGGCCTGATGGAGGGAAAGACACTGCAGACGCCTTCTCGTGACTTCTCGTGTGTGTGTGTGTGTGTGTGTGTGTGTGTGCACACGTGGGAGAGAGAAAAGGAGAGAGAGAGAGAGAGAGAGAGAGAGAGAGAGAGAGAGAGAGAGACGGCAGAGTTCAGGGCAGGTGTCAGAGAGAGATAAAAGCAGTAGCCACGGAGACTGATATTCTTGTTCCAACCCGCCTTTATGTTTGGCCCCGGCTATTTGGCATTCGCCAGCGTACGGTGGCTGTGCAATGAAGTGAGGAGCGACTAACTCCAATTTGTCAAGAGGCTCTCTGACTGTTGTTTGTACTCAGGTTGGGGGGGGATAAGGACGGACGGGTACAGCTGTTGATGTCGGCCCCTCCAGGAAAGTGGGCTGATTACCGGGGCCTGGGCTCCTCAAACCCACACACACACCTCTGGTCGCGGCATTTTGCTGGTCGCCAACAAAAACAAGATGCTTGCTCTATACTAGCAGATTTTAGCTCACCACCCCTTGCTTAATCAGTTAATGGAAATAGAATGTGAGTAATGGGGGGGGGGAACCTATAGGAAGAATGGCCTATTTTTTTCAGGGTAGAAATGTGGATTAACTCGTTTATATGGTTCTCGACTATGCATATGGTGGAACACCCCCATATTGTAACAACCCCTTATATAAACAACCCCACGTACCTCTGTATCAATCCCCATAGTAATTAATAGTTCCCTGTAGGTCTGCATGTGAATATTGATTCTATAAAGAGGGGCTCCATCCTTCCACAGCATCAATACATTTACATTTATATTCTCCTTGCCTTGCCGTTCAGCTAAAGCAATGAAGCCTCACACTTGCACAGAGAAGAGAAGCTGAGAGAGACAGAGAGAGAGAGATAGAGAGAGGTGGTTCGGTTAGGCTGCCGTCATTCATTTCAATTTCGTTATCAAGCTTTAAGTACCTTCTATGAATTGGCCCCTTAAAGTACACAAATTCGAGTCATCCGTTACGCTCGTATGTAAAACAAGGAAGGGGGGTTGGGTGGATGAGAACGGAGAATCAGAACGCTACAGAAAAGAGAGGGGGGGGGAAGGAAATGAGATCGAGCACACTAGAGAGAGAGAGAGAGAGAGAGAGAGAGAGAGAGAGAGAGAGACTAAAGAACTACTGTCTCTAATGCTTAATTCCGCAGGGAGCAGTCAGACTGTGGTTCTTATCATTTTATAATGATGATTACTCAGGGTCTGTGGAACGAGCACCTACTCGAGAATGGTACCGAGGGAAGAAGTTAAGGGAAAATAGTGAAAAAAATGGGAATGAGCAAAGGCAAGCAAACACGGAAGGAGGTAAAA
Source organism: Forbesichthys agassizii (assembly GCA_026546735.1). Lineage (NCBI taxonomy): Eukaryota > Metazoa > Chordata > Actinopteri > Percopsiformes > Amblyopsidae > Forbesichthys > Forbesichthys agassizii. The sequence goes on from JAODLL010000010.1 coordinate 861,195, forward strand.
TATATACGGAGGGGAAATTACAGGACATTCAATTGCAGAAATTATGTATTTGCTCCCTAATAAGTGTGGTAGAGGGGCAGCAAAAAAACCTCATGCATTTAAATATGCTTCTTAGCGCGGAACGCTTTCTTTTTTTCTCTCTCGCTTTTCGCTCCATTGTGACTCTGGCGAAGGGCCTTGCCCGCTTACCATTTTTGTACCCCTTGTTTGCTTTACATATGAATGCCCGCCCTTTATTTCTGGAAGTACGCCAATCACTCACGGTCCATTAAATTCTAATTAGTGAACAAAGACCCTAAATGTCTTTCAGAAAAAAATGGGGTAGCGATATTACGGAACAAGACTATAAGTGGAAACATGCAACATGTAATGTAACAACATGGAAGCCCACGGCCCTCGTCCGTGTCAAAACCAAAGTAAGAATGCGTAAGAATGGCGAAACGCAAGCCACGGACCATGTTCCATAGCCTACATAGGTTACTCCAGAGGTACCCTAAAAACTACAGAGGAACTGTAACGGAGGACACTAAACAGTGTCGATATGCGAGCAATCGGCCATCGATCCGACACAGTCCATAAAGCAGGCTAAGCCGCCAGTAGCAAAGGGGTTCTGATTAATGCAGCGATAATCTACTCCATAAATAGACGCGCGGCTCTCTGTTTCGTGTTTTATGTATCCATCTTTACTGCAGCAATAACCATCGGAGGGTTGTAATTCACAGGCGCTTCACAGCCAAACTTCTCTCACTTACTACGTCTTGCTCTCTTTCACTCACGTTCTCTCTCTCTCTCTCTCTCTCTCTCTCTCTCTCTCTCTCTCTCACCACGCCTCTTTGATGAAGAGCGGCAGAGCGTGTTCTGTAGAAGGTATTGGCAAGCGTCAAGCAACACAATGTGGGGAGGGTAATGGGGGCACATCAGGAGAAAGACTCGGCTCTGGAAATACATCAAGCTTCACCACCGTCTACTGCGGTCGTCCTGTACACCTACGGGTGTTTTTCATCGTGATAGTCACAGATAAACACGGAAAACGGGGTGCAGTATTGGCCTTGGTCCCCGCTCCTTTTGCAAGGCGAAGCCTTGGCAGCCAATAACACGGGTCAGCGCACCGCGAGTCAAACGCGCTGTGATGGAGCGCTGGGAAGCCACGGGTCCCCCGATGGGCATGCGGAGGTGACAAAGACGGGAAACACTTTTAACCGTTGTGGGGGCTGCAGAAACATTTGTGTTAGGCTGCAAAAGGGAAGATGGTGAGTACGCGTGCTAGCCAAGCCAGTGCCCGGCGGACGGGAGACCATTGTCACGGGGTCATGTTGCCGGACCTCTGAGCTGTCTCTCACATTAGCATCCTCATGCGAATAAACAAAGGTGATACTGTAATGTGTGCTTTAGTTTTCTTATAGGGTGGGGAGACTGGTCACAAAGCACTTAACACTGTACTGAGGTCAGTGAAGCCGTACCATTACGATGGAAGACATGTTTGAGTACTTGCAGATATTAATTGTAAAAGAAAAGAGGTCAAAGAACCAAAGCTAGATCATTTCACACCCGAGGTCTCTAGGCAATTCATTTAAATATCTAGCATGTTTTGTTAGGTTTTGCTTTTAGTAAAAAAAATGTAAAAAATGAATAATTCTGAAGCTTTCTACAAAAAAAATGCATTAAATGATGCCCTTTATCCTTGAATTACAGTACAGTGCAATCCGGTACAATCCGATAGAATCCATTTGCACAGCTTATGAATATTCAATTCAAAATAAAGCAGAATAACATTTGTTCTTGTGGCCGCTGGCAGTTCAGCTGTGTTTGTGCGCCAGTAGAAAACACAACTAAACAACAACAACAACCTGCACAGTGTCCCGGCTTGACCACAGTTTTAATTAAAAATGTATAATCATGGTTAGAAAATATCTCTTTTTTTTCACTTTAAATTACCAAAAACAAGGGCCGTACACAATTACATTTTCTAAGGGGAAGGCTTGGAAAAAGAGGGCCTACAGCCATAATTATTTTGCTGAGATGTTGCCTTAATTTATTGATACCAGTTTGTTCACCACTCCAGAAAGTGTTAACAGAGAAGAGGGGGGAAATTCAATTATGCTTGTGGAAAAAGGCAGCGACAGGGGCCTTTCAGTGCACGAAGCCACCCTGTGACTTGATGAATGGCCAGCTTTTAATGTTATGGGGGATTAAAGATAACTTTTGAACGATCGGCAGGCCAACGTATAGCCAGCTCCTCTTTCACTGGCATAATAAGTTCTCAGCTGCCACTGGTTTAATTACCTCCTTTTAAATCTCAATCCACGTGGACACCGCTTTAAAAAAAAAAATAAGACTGGGTTGAGGAAGGGGCAGTGAGGGGCAGCTATTCCATTGATTACAAGGTACCATTAAAGATCAAGAGAGGAGGCACTTAAGGGACATCCATCAGGCGGCAAGATTGAAGCGGCCGTAATGATCTTCCGGTGCACCGTAAATAATGCACGCGTGCGCCCGTTAGCATCCATGCGACGGTTAGTGGTGAGTGCGCCCCCTGTGGTGGAAATTCTCACTGTGGGTGTCCATTTATGAATACATACGTTCATATATAACAACTTAACATAGGTTCTGCTGAATAACCAGTATGAAAAATTGACTTGCAGTATGTCTCCAGTTTGCCTACAAATCAATAAGTAGAGGTAAACTGTACTTGTGATCCGAGTTATATTATTAATTAAAACACGGCATGTGAAACAGATGCTGTGGACCTACACTGTAGCATCCCCGTGGTGGCGTCAGGCCCCTGTACAAGTCTGGCTGGTGTGCGAGACCACCCCCGGGTTCTCCCATTTAGCTTTCCTCTGCGTGTGCACTACAACAGACTGGTTGCACGATTAAAGAAAAGAAATCGTTGCCACTCAACAATTTTTGCATTGAGGATTGTGTGTGATGGGGGACAGCTGTTTCAGAAACATGGGCGTCTGTCAGCACCTATCGGGAATGAAGGGAAGAAGGGGGGGGGGGGGGGGTTCAGAGAAGGGGCAGCTGTATATAGGCGCAGGGTTAATGGGGAGCACAGTTTGACACTTCCTCTGTGTAACGCCTTCCTGCAGGAAACCAAATTAGACTGCTGGAACGTTTGTTTACGCTTTGCATATTTATCCACTGCTTGCAAGCTCGTCTGTATACCGAAAGCGCCGGGATAGATTCAGCTTAGCGCAGCCGTGACAAATTTCATCTGACTTCTCCGACACTAAGTACTGTATTATATAGGCCTTCATGATAAAGGCTGCATCCACACGGAAACATTTGCGACGCACCATTTTCTATTCCCAACGCGACGCAAAGTTCGTTGTTTTTTTTTTCCCCGCTTTCCCTTAAATAGTCCCGCGTGCCGCGTTATTCTATGACTCTGCGAGTTGCCGTGTGTGATCACACTGCTGTTGTCTGGGAAACCGAGTCGGGGTGGGATGGTATAGTTGGTGGGAAACAACGGGCGAGGTGAACGAGGGGCCAGGCTCCACGTCGCAGCCTTGATGTAGTCAAGACAACAGAGAGCATTCAAACTCCCCTGAGGTTTGTACTGGTGCAGACGGTGATGTAGCTCCAGGGCCCCATGCACCTCCCACCGCCACCACTAGGGGAGGCCACGGAGGTCCAGAGACCGCCAGAGTCACTCCTACGGCTCTGGCCGAGCGCATGAGAAAGTGCAATCGGGAAGAAAAGCTTGTTTCTTAAGACATGCTAAAGGGAATGATATAATGAGTACCGTGTTTTGACTGTTACAGACCTCAGGTCGCGCTCTTTCTCTGTGTGTGTGTGTGTGTGTGTGTGTGTGTGTGTGTGTGTGTGTGTGTGTGCGTGTGCCTGTTATAATACTGTCTGCAGTTTGTGTCTAGGCTCTGAAAGAGATAGAGAGAATACTAACTAAACTAGACACTAGGGAACCATATATGTCCATGTGGCAATGAGGACACAGTACTTCAAATATTATCCTAGTGTTTCAAGCTCTTGCCATGAGCAAACAATGTAGCCCGGCCTCCTCCGAATAATCCATACATGCTCCTGAATCTAACTGCAGGTAGGGCACGAGCTAACACGTTAGCTGGTGATTAAAACAGCATGTGCTACAATGGCAACCTGTTAATGTGCACAGATAAACAGTAGTCAAAAACACAGGCTCAATTCAAGCTCGCGTTCCGCTCTCGGTGCTGTGCAGCTAGAAACATAGTAGAAGACTAACTGCCACTGCTGGCTGGGATTCAAGCCAGACGAGACAAGCAGCCGGGGACTGCGAGGAAGCACAGTCACAAACATATCAAAAGATGAAACACGGCACAGCGTCTGGCTCAATATCCGCACCAGCTACAGTCGGGCTAGTGCTGACAGGAGGCACGGGGGCTTCTCTGGGAATTGAGGAAGGCGGTGTGATAGGACGGAACCAGGGGGGATGGATGATGGAGAGAGAGGGAGGGTGAGATGGGGAGGTGTTAGGGCATTAGAGGCCAGCAGGCACAGGGGTGAAACACAAAGGGGACATTAAAAGGGGCTAGGAGAAGTTTGAGTGTGGGGTTTAGTGGCTGTGTTTGCCAGAGACAACACTAATTTCCCCACAGGCCAAGTTGCCTCTTGCCGCAAACAGCTACCTGGACTCTTGTGAGGCACGCGTGTTTTTTACTGAGAGAGAACAGCTGAGTGATCTAGTGCTCACCTAAAGCTAACTGACAAGAGAGCCAACGTATCAAAGCAAGCCGCCAAGTAAGAAGGAGCACTATTTAGTTTATTTACTCATCCCATGCTGGAGTGCTGGCATACCAGCTAGACCAGCACTAACCAGCCTGGACCAGCCTGGACCAGCACTACACCAGCACTAACCAGCCTGGACCAGCACTACCCCAGCACTAACCAGTATGAACCAGCCTGGACCAGCACTACCCCAGCACTAACCAGTATGAACCAGCCTGGACCAGCTCTACCCCAGCACTAACCAGTATGAACCAGCCTGGATGTTTTAGCACGGAACTAAGCGCTCTATGTCTGAAGAGGCTGCGGGAGAGTAAAGATTGGAGGACAGGTGTATTGAGAAAGAAAGCTAGCGTGCGATAAAGGAGAAAACAATGGCGGAAGAAAGGGGGGAAACCCCACAAGCCCAGTTCCTCCAGGAGAAACGCACAATAGCGCAATAAGCCGGCCGATATAATGGTATTTTTGCTCTCCCCTTCTTTGGCAACCCTCATCAAATCAGCACTTCACTTCAGCACCTCAGGTGTTGCATTAATTACTGGGTGGAATCTCTCGCTCAAATATCAGACAAGACATACCGCTAATTCTGCCACGAAGACACACACAGAGGAACACGATGGCACTTCATGAACACATTTGCATACATAAACGAATGCGCTACAAACTATTAAATCAAAACACGCAGCCTGACTTTTTGTCTCTTCTGAGGCTACACTATTTCGACTAATACCGTCGTTCCAATTATGTGGCGAAACATTGTCTTAATGATAATGGCAATTATTCATTTCCGAGATTAAAGCGGAAATCTTTTCCGCCACTTGCGTCTTACATAGAAATCTTCGTTCTTGATTATTTTCAGACACAGCAGACGTTCAAGAATATGAAATAGTTTGGCACGAGCAGATAGGCCAATAAACTAAATGAATATTTATAATGAAGACTAAATCCACGCAGTATACTATTTGATTGTAGATGTCTTTTTTCGGATACATTTTCTACTTATCACAGGAACAAGAACAAGAACTGAGAACACACACACCAGTCTCTCTCTCTCTCTCTCTCTCTCTCTCTCTCTCTCTCACCATATGTGTTATAATGTTGCTGTTCCATTACACTTCTATGGTAGAGAGATAAATAGAGATACATATAGACAGATTAGATAGAAAGATATAGAGGCAAACCAAGAGATTGAGGGATATATAGCGATGAAATGAAAGATACAGTAGCGTGAGATAGAGTAAAAGAAAAAAGATAAAAAAGACAGATTCACAGATAAATAGAGGGAGAGAAAGAAGAGAGAAGGTTACATGGAGATAAATATATCAAGAGGGAGAGGGGGATAGATAAACATACCGAGAGGAAGAGAGAGAGAGAGAGAGAGGAAAGAGGGATTTATAAATACAACGCGAGGGAGAGAGAGAGATGGGGGGAGAGAGAGAGACAGATACATATATCGAGAGGGAGAGGAGAAAGAGATAAATATATCGAGAGGGAGAGAGAGAGGGACAGCTAATACAGAGAGAGATGGCGAGAAGAGGGTGGTATATAAATATACAGGAAGGGGGGGGACGTCACAGAGATGTAATGGGAAAGCAGCGGTGACATCCTAAGCACGGCTAACGCGGTTAGCGTGGCAGTGACACAGACGGCCAGTTGTCCCGGGAGGCCGGGGGGTGGGGGATGGGGGGGGGGGGTGGTGGGGTGCGCTGGGACCAGGCCACTGCCACACACACACACACACAGGGGCCAGATCTGATAGCACAGTGGGCAAATCTAATCAGAGATACAAGGCACCACACACAGGGCTGGGAGACATCACTGGGATAGACAGGGGGGGAAGGGGTGGGGGGGTAGAGAGAGGAAGGAGAGAGGAGAGGAGGGGAAAGGAGAGGAGGAGGGGAAAGAAGAAGAGAGGAGGTGACCAGCTGAAAAAGCAGGTGTAAGAGGAGAAAAAGGGAAAAGATCCATGGGGAGGACAAGATGGGCGCGAGACAGGTGAGTAAGGTAGGACGGGGGGAGGCCGAATTGCTTGCGTACCCCCCTCCCAGCCAGTGAATGGAAAACACAGCCTGACCCCCTGTTCCTCTGAAGCTTGAGGGGTGGGGGGGGGGAGGGCAGGGAGACAATAGCAGCTAGCAGGTGGTGGCAAAATAAAAAAGGGGAGAACATCAGGAGCAGTTGCGTGCACACAGGGAGAAATATTGGCACAGCTCCTTCCTGCTGGAGCTTGAAAAATATGTTTATTTTCACTTATTTTTAAACGAAAAATCTGGTGATTGTGGCACAGCTGTACGTAATATGATCATATTAGATGTATAATATTAATATTATTATTAATAATAATAATAAATCATCTTCATAAAAACTAATTGGCTGCCTGATGTCTCTCTCATGTTCAGACACGTGCTATTTGGTGCAAAGAGAAGATGGCACGATAATGACTGTATATTACGGTAGCATGGACGTAATAAAGATGGAAACGTCGTTGGGCTGGAGTGAGGACAGACAGCCACATGTAGTTGGATTCAATGAATACTTGAACAAGTGCAATAAGGTTTACTGTGTGATACAAGCCTCATACACATATAACATAAACAGAAGTATTGCATGTATAGAATGTCTCTCAAAGCAAATGCACATATTTAGCCAAACATGTTAGCTTCCATCGACAAATACCATCGACAAATAACATCAGCAGCATGAAATATCTACCTTTCTAAGTGGGTTGTATCATCAAAACTGACTAACCAGTCATGTAAATCAAATTGTCAAACAAGCCACTGATATCTTTAGACAGACGGATGCATTTTAGCAAAGAGGATGTGCAGGATACATAAGGATCCTCTCCAACACTTTCTGAGTGCTACAAAGTGATTACATTTTTATTCCACTCATTTCTTATTCAGTTTATGTCCTTATCTGTCTGCTTTTTTTTGGTCTAATCTACAAATGTTTAATATGCTGATTCTAATAAAGCCTGGATTTGTGTGTTATTTTTTGTGTGTTTGGGGGGGGGGGGGGGGGGGTAAGTGTTTATCTGTACAGCTATGTCTTAGCTTGAGGGTCAACTCTATCAACGGTGGACATGAGGGCTTAGGTACGTTTCTTCTATTCATCAAGGTTTGATTACTTCTGTGAAGATTTCTCTCCAGACCGATAACCTAGCGCTCCCTAATTAATGGCTGCCATTTTTTTAAGCCTACAATCCTACAAACATGATCAGAGTAAGCCACGGCCTCCCGTGAGTCTGTGTTCGCATTCCTCCGGGAAAAGACTCAGAAAGTTACACCTCTGAAACTTTCAAAAGAATTTTCACTCACTTGTGTTCTTTCAACAGTTTAAGTTCCTCTAAGAGTTGTTGGATCTCCGGCAACTAAAACAAAAAATAGGATAGATTAGTGTTCACATATTTTGAAGATCGTGTCATTTTTGAATGAAAGGTAAACATAAAGTACAGATTGTTCTGCTTTGCTGATCGATGAGCCAAACAAATTGGTTCATAAGCTTGTGATAAGAGGAGATTATTAAGATTATAAATATTCACAATTTATAAAATAAAATAATAATAATAATGTAAAGATCTTCACTACTTCGCTAATGGTCAAGCGGTTCAGTTCAGACCAAACATCAGAACGAGGAAGGACATGGCATGATTAGCTTGATTGGCTTTTATTTTAGAAATAAAGCTAGCTTTCATTTTTATGCAAGAAAGACACTTGTAGAAGGAACTTTTTTGTCTGTGATTGATTATCTTAAGGAGCCTTGACTCAGTGTCTCTCTGCGTTTTTATTACAAATGCCCCTACAAAAGTCCTTTACTCACCATTGCATTCTCTATGATATGGTGGGCTGGACATCACTGACCACCCGCAGACAACATCAATGGTACATTTGTATATATAAAGCCATGCTGATTCCTGATTCAACGGGTAGTTATCAGCTCACCTAATAACCTGATTCAAGGTCATTAGAAGCATGATAACGACCCGTTCATTTGAATCTGGCGTGTTGGAGCAGGGAGACGTCTAAAACATGCAGGGTGCGGCCCTCCAGGACCAGGGTTGAACAGCCCTGCTCTAGAGTGTAAGGCGTGTCAACAAGACAGTGTGTGTGTGGCAGTCCAGTGGGCAAAAAGGCTTGGTTAATGGGCTAATGACAGGAACGTGACGTCAGGTACGTCTATAAGAAAACGCATTACGACGCCCTGCTGGAAGATAAAGCGTTGAGGAAGCGCTTACAGCACCAGACACCTTCCGCTCCTCTCCCAGTAGCGCACGCTTTGCTGTTAGACTGCGGTCAACTGGGCACAATCTCTCCATATGTAAGGCTAGGCCCCGCTTCTTCATAAGACAGCAAACAAACACAGAAAGGCACAGAAGCACATTTATCTTCCCTCCGGTTGCATTAAAAAGGCACGGTATTCATCTGGAAATTACATTTGCTCACTAAATTAAAAGGGTGGGAACACATAATGGATGAAGCGGGACTGACGGGATGTGTGTGGGTGAATTGGGAGGGGAGGGGAGGGGGGGGGGGGCAATGACCCCATGCAAATAAAAGAAGAGCAGAGACTTGAAATAAGAGTGGGAGGCGATTGGCTGAGAGTTTTGCTGAATCAAATTGCAGCATTGTCTTCCTTTAGCGGTGTCTAGGTGTGTGTGTGTGTGTGTGTGTGTGTGTTGTGGGTGGCCAGTTCATTCCCATGCTGATTGCTTGCTGCAGTGGGGGCCCTGGTAGCTACAGTATGGTGCCAGTGCAAAAAGCCTCTACTCACTTTCTGGCTTCTTTCCGCTGCACATACATACATCGGCAGCAAAAACGTGATTACTATCGGGAGAGATTTATCAGAACAGCAGCGGGAACACAAGGCGCGGGGGCTTCAGAGCCGAGGCAGGGGGGCGGAGGGGGTGTTGCCGGGAAGATAACCTGCGCATAACTCGTGAGTGGTGTCCACGCGTTTAAACTCCAACCTCTCGATGAAAGCACGGGGGGTGGGGGGGGGGTGGGGGGGGTGGTTGGGGACGTGATTGAGCAAGAAGCGCTAACTTTCCTATTATTCAGAGCCACAATGGTGCTGCAGGCCTGGGAAAATAAATACAGCAGCGCTCTTGGCCTTTGGAAAAAAAAGAAAAACACACCCTTCCAATAGGAAAATTATACTACCTTTGCTCGAGTCCCAAGTCAGTGCCGAGCATTAAAAACAAATGGAAACAAATGCACAACACAACACAAGCATTAATCACAACCAAAGTTCAAGTCAAGTCAATACATTTGTGTCTGCACGACGACAGCAAGACGTAACGCAACGAACGCACACTCTGACTTTGATAGAAGCCGTGAACCTATCTTTGTCAGTCTAGAAGAAGGTTGTTTGTCCTACGCATGCGGGCCACAGAAATATTAACAGGTAGCCTTCTACATCTCTCCTTTTGCACCTTGCTCCTATCTGGGTGTCTCAATGGGCTCGTTGAGTAATGCATTTCTATTATTGTACCGTGCGTGGTGTCACACCGGCGGCTTTATCAGGAAGTTATTGTAGGGTGAGGTAGGAGTGGGCTGGGTTGGGCATTAATCTCTGTCACTTGTCCTCTCTGATTTATACTCCTTCCCAATGAACCAGTCGTCGGCCTCCGCTTCAGCCGGCACTTTGTGATAGCGCGCCATTCGCCGACGCGGCTTGACATTGAAGGCTTGCTCTCCAAACCGGCGCCACGTAAAAACACAGCGACGAATTAAATTTCCCCGTACGGGGTACAAGGAGGACAAGATAACAGGAGCCCGCCCCTCCCCCCGCCTACCTCCCCCCAAACCCATTCTCTATTACGTCTATTACCACCGGTGCGGTGTTTCCTTGACAACTTTGATCAAGAGCAATTCATCTTTCACCAGAAGCGAGAAGCGAAAAGGAGGCCTGGGCTTGAGCGGGCAAATTTTATTATTCTTCTTTTTTTTTTTACTTACACAGAAAATGGCTTTTAGCGGTGCCAAAACAGGAGATAGATCTACTATAATGAGCGTCTGATTAATGAACGCAGGCTTAGCTCTAGGCCATCTGATTAGAAAGAGCGCCGGGTAGCGTTTGACAACCATCTCCTGCGTTCATTAGCAGACCACCAAGATGGGCGGCCGTTTCAACCCACTAGCATCATGAAATCGCACCCCCCCGTCCTTCCCCTCTCCAACCATGCCCCACCCTGTGGTCTGAGTATTTCTAAAGTGCTTAATTACTGATGATTTATCGCCAAACCGACGCTTGCTAGCCGGGCCCGTACCACCGCCCGCTCTCCTACTGTGTTGAGGCAACTGTCAAAGCAATATACTGTACGAGAGCACATTCATATTAAAATTATATAATATTATAAGTATTACACTGACTGATTCGCGCTATACATTTGTGACTCAGGGTGTGCTATGCATTGGGCTTCTAGAGCCACCCTAGACAGAAGTGTTTTCATGTGCAGTAGAGTTAATGCACATCTCCCGTGAAGATTAAAGGACAACCTGGACAGGAGCACATATTTCACTACTACGGTACAGCCACTGCAAACATGTTTAGTCCGCGAGGACATTAGCTATTACACGCTGAATAAAACATGACCTACCGGTAGAAAATCATTTCCGCAGTTAAGCTCTGACCATTGCCGTCAATCACTTTCCCCTTTCTCCCATTAAAGGACAATAATGATGTTTGAGTTACAGCGGTAACCAATACCAAGTCCCACAGTTTGTGCTTGTTGTGAATGTAAAGAAGTCTGGCGTATCCATTCCGGAGCTTGTGTTACCGATCCAATGATCCTGCGCGGGTAGATGTACACCGCATTTCACTAGTGCAGTGAGCGGGAGCTTCATGTCGAAGCGAACACACCAGACTCTTGTTAACAGCTCTAAAGCAATCCGGGAGGAACACAAACAAACAACACTCACATACATACTAAAAATTCACAGGTGGCGGGAGAGACGGATGCACAAACATACGGCTATGCAAATGAGGAACATATCCCAACATATCAAAAGTGAGTTGGAAAACGTACACTAGAATAAGGCAAGGGGGTGTGGGGGGGGGGGTGGTGGGATAGCAGTTACTAGACCACAGAAGACCTGGAAGAGCTCCCTCCCTCACTCAATGTGGGGAAATAATAATGAGGGTATTAAATACAGCCAGCAGATGAAAAATAATAACATATTGATTGCTCACGTAGCGCTTTCAAAAGAGTATAATGGCCTGATTCCTGGTATTGATCTGCAGAGAAGCTCGGGGAAGGGTGTGGAGTCACTCCGGTACCTCCCCACCACGAGTGAGAATGCGAATGGCAAACTATTTCAGCTTCTAAAAGACCTCTTTCACAGTCTCTCAAACAAATTAAAAGCCAACGCATATTTGCCGCTGACTACAGTAGATGGAGGCTACTGATCATATTTAGTTCATTTCAGTTAGAAAGGGATTCAAAATGACACTGCTGTAAAAAAAGGCTCATTACCATTATGTGCTGTAATGTGAAATAGTGAAACAGTGCCTGAGAAAGGCCACAATACTTCCAAATTAAGACAACGCACGCAAATGCAGAAAACACTTGCAAAGAAACAAAACAAAGCATCGCTCTGACAACAGGTAGCAGTGAGAAACACCTTGTAAATTTAGAGACCACAAATATAGCCTAAGCATGCAACAATTCGATTTGATAAAGAGATGAACTGCAGAAACTCAGACAATGCAAGCAAAAACAGAGACATACTGTATACATTAGCTAAAACACAACAGAAGTATTGTCCACACAAAGACAAGTTTATGCGCGGACAGTGATTTACCAATGTCTATTGAAAAGACTATCTTAAGAGTTAGACTGTAAATACACTAAGCTAAAACAAAGTTACTCTGGCAAACAGGTATGAAAAATATATATCAGTTACAGTATAACTTTCCTTTTAACATACTGTTACTGTTAAAGTGTATAAGGATACTGTGTATGGTACTGTACTGTAGGTTAGAACTCCATTTCAATTACAAAATAGCGTACTGTACTTTACTGTAAGTTGTCCCTCCTGAGTTTTAAGTTATATACAACTGTAGTCTAATTGTGTCAATATGCCCAGACTTTGTTTTTGATAAAATAAGAAATATGTTCTTTGTAATGGGCCCCACTGTATCTGCATTAATGCTTATGCATCTACAATATCTAATGCCTAGGTGTGATTCTTACAAGAAGTGGCTCAAACTGCACCCTCTCAGAGAAAAGAATGTGATCCCTGACCCAACTGTTTCACAAACTCTTCAAGTGATCTTATTCCTGGCTCAAAAAGACAGAAAATCTATATCTCAATTTGGAACACTTCAACTCCACTCCAAAAGTGCCTGTAGAGAAAACTGTATTAAAGTGAGACAAGCTGATTCAACACCCTAAAAGATGAATTTAACTAGTTGTTCCTGAAATATGTATTTGCTGTGTGCGATATCAAGCTCCGCCGTGCATGTGCACGTGATAGGACTACACAGTAGCCACTGGTTGTCTGGATGAGAAGTGCATTTTTCGTCCAGAGAAGAAAAAAAAAAAACCTTGCATTCTCAGGAATACATTAATCATAAATAGGTGACAGCTGGTCTGACAGACACGTAAAGGCGCACGGAACATATTTGACGGTGCTTTCTATTTCTCAGCATGTTTAAAAACGGTTTGAGACAAAAAAATACCACAAAAAAAAGGAATGTTCAGGGCAATTAAAGGAGCTTCGATAGCCTTGTCAGCTGGATGATTAGGGGCTGGGCGTGAAATTGTCACATCGTGTGTCAGGGGTGCTCTGTTAACAACGCAGCCTGGCTTTGACCACGGCACGAGGAAAAAAAATTGAGGCGGGAAAGAAGGGTGGGGGATACCGTCGAGCCGGATTAGATTAGGACACTGGAACAGGTGGTCTTTTATTGGCCGTGTGATACTGTCAAGGCTTCTCTGAAGCACACAGACACACACACACGCATAGCATTTGGGTGTAGGCAGCCCAAAGCTTTTGTATTAGATACCAAACCGGAACTTGTCTTCCTTGTGTCCAAGTCAATTGTCACATGGTGATGTGCAGCAGCGCACACACTGTGACGTTTCAGTCACTCAAAGAGGGAGTACAGATAGGACAGGGCTCGGGTTAATGCCACTAGGGAAACACACAGAGACTTGTGTTAAATGATGAAGTCTGTACAGCTGTCTTCCAAGCAAACGCCATAAAGGCCCATTCTGAGAAGATGACAAAGGGGGTGATGTTGAGGAGACGGAGGCATTTTGCCAACCGTTGCTACACCCCATGCACCAGTATATTTACCATCATTTACGAGGCACATATTACCCATGAATAATATATGTGGTGATGTATGGCACTAGTATGTCTGGGATACATTATATAGTGGGGATGTACACACAGTATCGTATTCCCATATGGCCAGCATAAACATTTATGAGGTTTCCTCAGCCAAACCCATAGCAGGTAATATACTGTACTGCAACTAGACCAAATCTGCTGAAGATAATTTCACGGAACTGGGCAAAAATAAAATGAGGTTCCAAATGCCATATTGGAAGTACAAACAATGTTGACACATGGAGGGATTTTACAAGTAAGCAAGGCACAGATTTACAGTCCTTAACATCATGTGGGTCTTTTTAATTCTGGATGCAAGTTTGCCATTTTGCAAAAAGAGTAATAGAGAATACAATATACTTTGTTTGTTACTGTGTAGGGACATATGTTCTGGACCGCTGATTGCAACACAGTACTTCAAATCAAACTGACTACTACTTATTGTACTGTATTTATTCTCACCAGTTATCACATGGAACATCGAGACATACTGCATAGATCACAATTATGTGCGTGCATAGTCATACCTGACCAAAAACCACATGCATTCTAAAACAAATCAATAGTTTTCACTCTCTGCTTTACATCTTTGAATATTATTATTTTAAATCAATTATACTATTTTTGACAACCGTTTCAGACAGGTCCCATGCTCATACAGTACAAGCAAACACCTTCAAAACATACAACTGTCCAAGAAAAACATGTAGAAAAGCATACAGTGTATCAGGAATTGTGGCCCTAAACTATATAATTATAAGCAAATTAAATATTTAGTGAGGAAATTAAAAACAACATACATATTCATAAACAGAGGCTTTGAAGAAACCCTCAGGTAGGGTTATAAATCAATGTAAAGTTGGTAATTAAAATCCATGCAGTTGGCGAGTGTAAAATAAACTGTTGATTTTAACTACAGTTGTTTGCTACAACTGTTAGAGGTAATATTCCTTCCTGTACCTGCCACTGATGAACACAACAATTAAATGTATGTATAGAAGGTTTGAATTGTTACACAGTATGTAATCTTTCATGCTGGTTAGACTGTTTGGTCTTTAATTACAGACTGAATACAAACAAAGTGTTAATTTCCACGTGAAAATTAATTTACCAGTAAGGGATGCACATAACATACAGCATAGCAATGGGTACTTTTGAAAGCTGTCATTTCGACTGTCAGCATGTTTATTCTCATCAACTTGGCTTACCGAAGGGGCAGCTATTCTCATTAGGTTTCCCAAGGAAAGCATGAATTCTTACGGCCGAACATAATGCAGATGCCTGCTTAAGTTGACGATTAATAGCAGCAATTTAAAGCAAATGGCCACTTGTACAATATGTTTAGAAGAGGGTAGACAAAATGGGTCCCCGCTCACTGATCTGGAGATAGATTAGGTTTTAGCTGGCTATATGATTAAGGCATGAAGAGGGAATCTAAGATCAGATGTGGAGCCTTCTACCCACCTGAATGAATGAGCGGTTAGAGCTGCTAGGACCATAGTGTTCCCCAGCCAAATCCAGTTCTTATCTCCATTCTATATATCTATATTCTATATCCTTTATAGTTACACTAGCTGTCTCACCTTACCCTGCCAGTTTCAAACATACGAGCAATCACTAGCTAAACACTTTGCCTGCCGCCTCAGTGTGTGTATGTTTGTGTGTGTGTGCGAGCGTGAGTGTGTGTGTGTGTGTGTGTGTGCACGTGCTGGGTGCTTGCCTGGCAGGCCGCCAGGCTGGCATGTGGTCTTAAGGTCCCCCTCTGTGCCAGTAAGATCACTTACAGAATCCAAAAAGGACATTTATCACAGCAGGGAGAGGAAGAGACCTGCTCTATTACACCCGCAGCAGGACCGATGGCGCTAAATGCATAAGTGGTAATAAATTACTCTTTTAAAAAGATACTTTTCTTATTCCCGCTAACGGTGATACATCACGGGTCTACCAGGTCCGTTTAGCATCCGCGACCTCAGCACTGTACAGTGGAAGGCTTTGTAGAGAGCGGTACATCCAAGTGAACCTATATATTGAATAAACCGAAGCCCCCCACCCCCACCCCAGGGATCTTAATCAAGTACAAACGTTTTCTATGCTTTTATGTGTGAGCCGGCCGTTTGCCGTCGAGAATGTTGTCCACGTTTATTTATTGAAAACAGACCTGTTGCGCAACAGCTGTTGGTCGTGTTAATTCAAGTGGTAGATTGCGTGGGGGGGCGGGGCTATCCGTTGCCAGGACACCCCTGTGGTAACGCAGGGCTAAAAGGTTAAAGCAGCAGGGGGAATTAATATGTCTTAATGACATTATAATGAATGGGACAATATGGGACATCATTTATTAAACAGAGTCAAGTGTGTCAAAGCAGCGCGAGCACTCACGAAAAGCATTAATTATCTCGCCATCTCTGTTCACGGATGGGGGCCGCATAGCGTTCTATCTAGCGTCTCTGGCTAACGACAGCGCCTGGACAGTCGTCAGAAATTGCCACAGGAGGGGGCTCCAAGACGATAAGGTCTTGTCTCACTACTTGCGCAGCAAGATGTCTTTTCAAATGTCCAAATCCGTCAGTGGGAATTTGGACAGGAAATCATAGTCGCTGTCTAACTCTCACAACATTCCCAGACAAGAACGGAGGGGAATGCCCTGCTTTTCCTCTAAAGGCTTGATATCACCCTGGCAAGACATGACTTGTTATTTATCATACCTGTCACAGCAGAAAAGAAAGACATGAGATGAAGTCTTGTTTCTACACCAAACTGTCTTGGGATTGGAGAGATGGGGTCTTAAGCCACTGCTCGGATACAATCATCCACCCCCACAATTTCTTTTTCCAGGGTTTTGTAGTACCTGGACCTGACATAATTCTGGTACCTTATACATTTTCTCTGTCGAGTTTTCCCGGGTCCACGGAAAACCTGTCATTGACAGATTTCAAACGAGCCTCGCTGTGTCGTTCACACACTTCTCAAAGCTTAGGAGTAATTCCAACAGTAAACCTAGCCAGGCATTTCTGGGGCGTCGACCGACAACCACACACCCATATCCTCGGCTTGCCAGATTAGTCAGACAGAATTTTAAAAAGATTCCCTTTTCTAAAAAGTGAAACAATGGGAGTCATCCAGACATCACATGTATCTGAAAGTTGGTTATCTGAACATCTTCCTGGCTTCTGAGTGTGCAAAATATAAAGTACAGTAGGTGTAACTAACATTCAATAGTCACTTGTGGTGACTACAGATGAAGGATGTAAAGGTTATTTGATTGTTTTAGAGGTAAATGTTAAATAGGTTGTAATTGCTTTACAGAGATCAGGAATTTATTCCAATATGCACTTCATATACATTTGCCTATGGTTCCTAAATATGTGATGATCTGAATTGGTCAGTGAGATAGCTGATACATTATTGTTGCAAAATACTGACAAGGATATACAGTATTTCAACAATGTTAATATGTTTGTTTGTAATGCAGAAAACATCTACTGTATGCATCAGTGTACTGATTTCAGGTACATTAATTTTAGGCTAATTTCTCATTCAGACATATCTCAAATATGACGTTTCTGAAAACTCAAAACCAACCAAAAGTGCGTCATGGCCTACTTGTATGAAATATGCTGTCATGGCAATACCACCAGCTATGGACAAACATAGATGGTAGCAGAAAAAGTATTTTCAAAAGAAAATCGTCTAATCTCTTGCTGGTGTGCACCTGTCAGCATTTCACTATCTGACTCATGAGGTCAGCTGAGTTCAACTTCACACAAGTTTGACACAAGAACAACAAATGCTCTACGCTTGGAAAAGTCAACGACACTCAGCCTCTGTTCTCAGGTATCACACAGGAGTTTGCTTCCAAAATATATACGGGTGTAAAGGTTGTCTGGTTTGTCTGTTTAGTGGTGGGGAAGTAAATAAACAATTTAGGAATTTTGATACATATAAAAGCATTTCCTTTTTACATGTTTTATGTCAACCACAAATTCTCAGTTCTCTCTTGGTTTTACCTTGTCATACAAGACTTCCCCGGCCCTGTTAGAATGCCTGCGGTGAAACAGATCAAAAGGTGGTACGGGTGTCAAAACCAAGTAAGTAACCATGTACAATGATTTGTCTGTAGCGAGGGCATGTAGCGAGTTAACATGATGTGAGCCAACGGCTCACATCATGTGCGGCATGTACGGCTCCGGAACGCTCATGTCACTCTGCGCGGAAACGAGTAAATGACACCGAAAATTGCAGCAATTATTGCCGACTTAAGGCCCTGTGAGAGAGTTTGGGGGTGGGGTGTGTGTGTGGGAAGGGGGGCTGGTGAGGGGGGAAATACAGACTCTGTTTTCAAAGGCAATTACTCTTCATACTGTAGCATGTCCGCTTTCAGCGAGTGTCCCACCCGCTCACGGGACGGCACGTGGACATGGCTAATAGGCTCTGTTAATGAGCCAATCGTTCATTATCAATCTTCTGGGAGGCGCGGGAGAAGATTCCTGTTGATGCTTTTCCGAGGTAGCGCAATTGACGCTCAACCGTCGCCGCGGCGACAAGTGCAAATGAGCAGCTTGAGTCGGCGCGTCCTTGTGGAGTCGTGTAACACACACACACACACACACACACACACACACACACAGACTGTCGCAGGTTGAACCCAGGTCCTGCCTAGGAGGGGGATGCCCTCTTTGTCCTGACCACCTGGTCAAAACACCAACAGCTGACTTGGCACCTGTACAGTCTCTTATGGTCCAATGAACATGGTAGTGTTGAGCTCTTCTACTTCTGCTATCACCAGGTAAAACAATAGAATACCTTATGATTGGATTATAATACAACATCATCTCTCCCTAAATAGGCCCACACATGGGATGTGAGAGTCAATTTTGTTTTTTTCCCCCTCCAGCGTAGGTCTAGAACATAATAGAATATGGACGTTTTGCTTCTTGTCCTCAACTGTGTCACAACAATCACCTCTTCCCTACATGCATGTCCTTGTCCTCTTGCTGTCTCTGATGAGCATGTGCAGCCATATCCGTGAGCAAATGGCAGCAACCCGAGCTGTTAAAGGCCTTTTTCCACCAATCAGACTCGTCTCCTTTTGAGCGGCAGTACAGCATTCTCCATTGACCTTACAGTGCTTCATTAAGGGCATTGGGCCTTTGCTGCTACTCCATTTCCTCCATATTTCATTAAAAGGTGAAGAAAACCCCCTCTTGTCTTGTGGCCATGGAGAGGACATTGGAACACAATCCTCTCCCCACCGAGCCATAATGCCTAACCTCTCCTGCCTTTGCTTCGCTAACTCTCAAACTTCCCTTTTCTGAATTTGATGCCTGGGCTACATCCAAATAAAATAATCCATCTTGGGAGGACAGTTATTCACCTGCCAACCCGCCAAATTAACTGGCAAAATGTCTTTTTGTCAAAAGATTAAGTGAGCCGATCGGCAAAGTCTGCAACATTGGTCATCCTGTCAAAGCCTGTTTAGGATGCATCCTTTTTAGGACATTTAGTGTCACCGTTGGCGACAAGGGAAGGCGTTGAGTATACAGAAGGACGTTTGATGCTGACGCGGCACATTAAACAACAAAGATAATCCCCTCTGGGCATTGGTAACAAACTGACATTAAGAGTGTTAAAAATACAATAAAAACACACTTGTCATTGTGCTACCAGTGTGCATTGCTGGTCGGGCAATTGCAGTTTGTTCCCGGCGCCATAAAGCAGGGCATTGCGTCGACAGGGTTACGAGGTTATATGGGCGACAATGGGATTCCAAAGTAATGGCAACTACTAGTGTGTTCCGTAGCTTACATGACTAACTTAGCTGTTGCTTTGCCGCTTGGCGGGTGTAAATGTCCCTTTACACCCCAGAGCCATGCAAGCAAGCAAGACAGATGTGTCATTTCATGGCATGTTTTCTCCCTCCTACACACACACACACACTATGAAACCCCTGTAATAAAGCTAAAGACATCCCAGATGCCACATGTTACGTGGAATAACATCTCTCACTCTCCTCCCTCCAAACTCAACGAGGGGGAGCTTGGGTGTCCATGGTTCAGCCATTCAATTGGTGCTTTTAAGCAACACTCACAAGTGACAGGAGTCAGCGGGCAGCCAATTTGTTCTCTCATGGGGAGTTGTGTTTTGTGGTAGCGTTCAGCCTCCCTGGGGGCAAACGAGGGCAATCAGTGGCAGCTTGCTGCCACGCTATGAAAGCTGCTGAACTCTGACCCCTACTGGGGAGGTCTCCAAAGGAGGTAATGGCAAGCACATGGAGCAAAAGCGTATATGATTCTGTTCGGGTCTCCACCTGTGTGCTGTTTGTTATTGGGGGATTAGGAGCAAAACACTTTTTTTTGTATCAAATTAGCATAGCATAATAACATTTTTTTTCTAAATTCATAATAAGTGAATGTTATTTATATAGCCCTTAATTACATTTCTGTCTCAAAGGGCTTTACAACCCCACATTTCACATGGAAACAAATTACACCCCCATAACCTTCCCAAGAAAGATAAAATGTTTGTGCAAACCATGTGGTTAAGAGGAAGAGACCTTGGGAAGGGACCGCAGAGGGAGGAATCCATCCTTCCAGGATGGTTAGGATTCAATTGGTGTCAATAGGACAACAGGAATTAGCCATTATACATAGTATGAAATGCATCACATTGTGTTTTAAGTAGGAACTAACACATTGTATGAATCAACTAAGTGCTGTAATGTAATGTGTCCGTCAAATGTAATATTGACAGATACCACAGGGGGAAGTGTCCTGGTAAGAGTTATAGTGTCTTATGATAAATATAGAATCAGATTTGAGAAAGATTCTCATGATTATGTTTAACAACAAATGTATATCTGTAGAAACCCTAAACAAGCATACCTACATCCCTCCATCCCTCATAGTTCCACAGAGGTCCGCAAGAGCAAATTCATGTATGTAAGTATATTATATATAAGTATGAGGTATAATATATACTTCATGAATATATTAATACATTAATAAATTACATTTATGTAATTTGGGGGTGGGGGGTGTTGTGGAGTTGTGGGGGTTGTGGAGTCCCCAGATGACGCCTATGTTGGCACCACTGTGTGTGACTGGTGGCATTGAGGAGGGTAACGTGGCAGATGTCTTCCGCGGGGCATCCGTGCAGTAGGCTGGCCCAGTGGGAAGACATCACGCTGCGCTTCGAGTGCAGCTAAGCACAGCTCACGCTGGAGCTCACTGACGTAAACAAGCTGTGAGGGATATGTGCAGGCGGTGAACGTTGCGGGAACACACACACACACACACACACACACACACACACACACACACACACTTCAGGCTGTACCCAACCAAAAGGGCACAACAGAGCAGGCATGATCTGTCACTTTGTGTAAGAGTCTATGTAACAGTTAGTCGGCTAAGATAAAATATATACCTCATATCTCCAGGCCCTGCTCTGGCTGTCTCTTTAAAAACATGCGTTCTCATTTTAGGAGAGGAGCTCCCGCTGTGGTTGCAATCAGTGTTACAAAAAACACAATCAAAAATTGTGTCTTTAATAGACATAGCTATAGGCCCCCACCTATACCTACTGTCTCCTCTAATAGTACAACAATACCCATTGGACATCAACAGCTACGTAGCTGAATCTGTAGTTAAAAACACATCAGAAGACCAAACAGCATAGATGCACAATGCACTGTAGGTAGTAAAAAATCATACATGCATGTCAAACAGCCCTGCTATTTGCAACCATCAACCATGAAGTGAGGTGTCATTAACTAGCATGCCCAAATAAGGTCGGATCAATGTTTAAATAACCTTGTCGCCCGTAATGACACCTCATCGACTATCTCATTGACTATCTCATGGACTTGAAGGGTCTACAATGCATTGACATCCAGTGGGATGTGTCCTGATCTGTCATGTATGCCCATGGTTCACATTTGAATATCGCACGGCGCCGACCTCTGACCTCGATTAGCTAAACATGATGTCACGACATGTACGATGAAGGCGAGCAAGCCTGTCTGTTGTCGGTTTGTGCGGTGCGTTGAAACCTTCTGACCTGACCTTTGGGATATTGAATTGCTCAAATGTATGCAGTCTGAATTGGAATAATGCCCCTCCACTCACCGGCAAGTTTAACCTCCCCCCCCCACCAGCCACCCCATGACAATCTATCCACGTCAGAGAACTGATTGTTTGCTAACAATATTGAAATGCTGCTGTTGTATTTGAATGAAGGAGGGCTACAGGAATGAGTTTTCTTTTTATATATACGTAGGCACACATGCCCACCTTGCCAGATATGTGTATCTCATACATAAATCATGTTTCTTTTTACTTCCTTGTGAAGGAGCATGTTGAATTTTGATGGCTTTAAGTCGTCGTTCCTTTATCGTCCTCGGCCTCTTTCTGAAGAAAAAGTCGTTTTTTTCCCCACGCCACACTCTCTCCTTCTCCGTTTTAGATGCCTGCCAAATTAATTCAACACAGTTCTAACTAGATTTGATGGCATGCGGAAAAAGCCGGCTCTCCAAAGCTAAATCAGCATCAGACTGGCTGGCCCTCAGGGGTCTTCACACAACCCCCTTACTACACACCCCCTCCCTCCCCACACCCTTCCAAATCCATGCATGGCGTCGTCATTTTGCTCTGATGTCACATTCAAAAAAGAAAATCTAAATCCTGTATTTTAACTCTTACAAGGTTCGCCAAGAAGGTAATACAAACATAAACTCAAAAAGTGAGTGGCCAACAGAGGAAAACATTGTAAGATGTTAATGCAGTTTGAATCCCCTGCCAAGAACACCTGAAGGGAATGCATAGTCAGATAGCATGAGTGGCTATCTGGGTATCTACTGTAGCTATGGAAGCGAATGCGGAATCTAAAATGGACAAGGTGTGGGAAAAAGTGCTGAGAGTAAAAACCATGAAGGAAATATTTAAATCCAAGGAAATCCTACAGATTATGCATGTATATACATACAAATAAAGAGGGCTATACTAATATTCTGTAATAATATAGTAATAGTAGGTTAAATGCATTTAGTTTGTTTAATTTAGAAACAGCATACTTATTATTCTAGACCAGATTATCAAAATGCTTGCTGTTTGTGCGCTAAATTCAGTTTTGTTTATTCCACTATGTAAATGTTTATGAACCTTCTGGGTAGAATAGCACTCCTTTTGAATTAACCACATGTTACAGGTACTATTAACAGGAGAAGCTTAGCCATGTTGTGTTGAGGTTTCCATAATCTCTACCGGTGATATCCACAAGGCAGGCAAGGGTCTATATGTGATTACAACTTGTTCATTACAAATGCATGGTGTGAATAAACAGTCAAGGCCATGGATTCTGAGCAGTTTCCCTTCCCCGACTACTTAACGGTGGGTTCAAACACCACATAAGCCAGAAAGTCAAGCTTGTGTAATGTGAGCTACACACATACACACAGAAGGTTCTGGGGAAAAAAATGAAAAAAGGTTCAATCATCGCACACAGCTGCTCTAAACATAATGCAAATAACGGGCCCCGCGGCATTCTCTGTGGAAAATGTGCAGCGTCGATGAGACACCTGTTTGACATGCATTGTTTTTCCCTTACCCCATACAGCCCCCCTTAAAAATGTGCTTGCTGGGTGTCTATCCAAATGCATGTTATTTAAGAGAGATGCTCTCAAGCGTTCAATGTGTCAAAGTCAAACTTTTGCCCCAGCTCACTGTACAGTATACGTTTGAAACACAGCTGTGCAAGAAAAATGCGCGTAGATGCAGGTGATATGTATAGAGAGATGCACCATTGTTTTTGAAATTTTACCAGCCGGGTCAGTTAAGAGCAAATTCTTGTTTACAATGTACGGCCTGGTCACCGTTATCTCCATGATTTAGTTTAAGGTACATTTGAGGTAAATTTGATTCACCTTCACCAAATATCTCCGCAAGCTTGTCTGTGCGTGCTAAAAAAATGATCTGGTACTTCTACACGGCCCTGGCTCCGTAAATAGGAACACAAACTAAGCGGCGAACACACCGCTCACAACAACAATGCCCTTTCAATGTGTGGTATGGAGCGTCTGAGGGAGTTTGTTTTGATTTGAAGTGTTCTCGAGAATGATCGCGTTCAGACATTGCGCTGGCTTGGGCATTTTTCAAGTAGAAAAAAAAAAAGCAGCTGAAACGGTTGTTCCGGTTGTTATGGGAAACGCCAGGTCTCACTCCGCACTTGTGATTGGTCAACTGTCAAAAAAAGCGGATGATGTAGGGCATTATCTTCTGAGAAGTTTAACTTTTTTCAATTGAAAATGATGCCCTGAGCTACTGAAAAAAGTTTCCTTTCAATGCCCGCGGCGCTTTCTAAAAAACAGTCCGCTCCATAGGGTTATAATGTAAAAAAGAGGCCGACAGCTTCCAAAAAGAAGTTAAGCCTGAGCACGGCCTAACCCTACCTTTAAGCGTGACAATAGCCTAATTTCATTAAAGCTGCATCTGGGTCTTAGTTAAACTACACCCTCTCCAGATTCCATATGCTCCTCATGAGCTGAAATTATAGTTAGATCAAATAATAACAACAAGCACCGTCATATATGTTCATATATAAATGGCTGGAAGCAAAGATAGATCCATCTGAACATTTGTGAAGCCGTGGGATTCCCCAGTGAAAACGGTGAGATCAATGCCACCTCCGTGGGTAAGTAGCTTTGATCACAGCTGTTCTATAAAGGAGCCTGCCAGTAGGCCAATTACAGTGTGCAAAAGGAATCCACCGCACCGAGCCTTGAAGTGTAAAAGGTGATGCTAGGAAAGTTTGGGCGCGTTTGATTTGTAAGAGCACGTGAAAGCAGCAGCGCTAAGTTGACGCTATTGCTCACTGGTCGTCAATTAAAAAACCAACATCTTTGTTTTCTTGCACGCGTCCTCATTTGGATCCACTCAACTGCTAGCCCAATTATTGTTCAGAAAAAGGATTAAATAAAATAGGAAGGTGGAAAAAAAATGAACAAACAAACGGGGCAGGCAATTGTACATGCATATTCATGTGCGCCGCAACAAACTGTGAAAACGGCTTTGTTCGTGAAACAAAATCCCAAGCGGATATTTGAGGGGGAAGGGGAGGGGGGTGAGAGGGATGATACAGTAGCACACTGGGGAGGGGGATTTGGAACCTAACTTGGCAAGATGGCCACTTGCAATGGTGGCAAATGATACCAAACATGCCAGTGGCAAGAAAACAATATGGCTGAAACGGTGTTTACCTCTTTGGCAAACACTCGCCGGGCCCTCTGCTCAAACTAGACTGGATCAGAGGCAAAACCACCATGTTTGGTACCCGGTAATTAAGGCATTGAACCAACAAATTTCATGTCCTCGAGAAAACAAGAGAAGAAGAGAATAACAATCAGGAAAAGAATGGATACATTAAATCCTGCAGTGTAAGTCACAGTTTAGAGAGTGCAGATAAAGACGAGTGAGACAAAGACAAAGGAGGCAAAAGCAGATTAATAGGGGCAAAATTGATTTGTTAAGCTTCTCTCTCTTCACGGCAGCAGCAGTCGAACAGGATTTATGCCGGGGCCCCCGAGATGCACATCTGCTCAGAGCCCGTCCTTATCGGGAGAGAGAGAGAGAGAGAGAGAGAGAGAGAGAATCCTCTTTTGAGCCAACCAGTCACCAAATGGACCAACTCACCCAGCGGTAACCTTGTGTGTGCTTTGTGTATTCATCCCCAGAAAGAAAGGGAAAAAAATGCACGTGCAGCACACATGTGTAGAGGTGTGTGTGTGTGTGTGTGTGCGCATGTACTCATCTACAGTACACAGTGTGTGCAAGCTGTCCTGTGCTGCCTCTAGGAAAAATGTGTAATGGGGTTTTAAGCCACATCTACTGGCTTCCAGAGGCTTTGCTCCAGTGTGTGTGTGTGTGTGTGTGCGTGCGTGTGTTTGCACACATGCTGGCTCGGTGGCTGGCACAGTAAATTAAAAGAGGCTAAACCACAACGTGACTAAACTGGCTGCCTGACATGCAACCCAGTCGACATCAGCTGCATCCGACAATACGCTACATTAGCCTGGAATAGGTCAGATTGTGTGACGCTTAATATCAAACAAACTTGTGAGTCAGGCACGTGTTACTGTCATCGTTTGAACCCAAAACGTTTTCATTCCCAATTTCAAGCAGACTTTGAAGGCAGCAGCCACCAAATGGCCCATTTCATCCCCAACGTCAGCGTGTGAACTTAATAGTGGAGTCAGTTACACTGGAGAAGGTACTGTATAGGGTAGAGTTGTGAGAACAGTGCGGTCTGCACCACTTTGTTTGTGTTCCCATTTACAAACCCAGGGCTGTGTAGAAACACCAGCTTTTTATTTTCAGCATGCACACAGACCGGGGCAGCTAGAAGACTGTGAGGAAATATTATTTTAATTTGACAGAAAGCGTATTAGCTTACAATCGATGACCTAACCTTTAAGGGCAGTAGGTTAAGTAAAGCCAAAAAATTATTCCAGACCACTTCAATGTCCTCCAGACAGAATGGCTAACTGCTCCTGTCAGTAGACGCTACAGGGTCACAATCAAACACACGATGAGGCAATACAATAGACATTATATCTCCATTCCACCGTGAGTGCATCTTCTGAACTCAGGGCAGGGTCAGGTGGGCAATGAGTGGCTGATTTGCACTAACTACTGTTAATGCTGCCGTACCCTGCATTGCACTGTACCGTGACATCACCATCGCTTTACAGGACATGGCGACATGACATGGCATGGCATGTGAAGAGTACAGGTAAGCCATACGTCTAGTTAAAGGTGTTGTCAGATAATTGTGTAGTGTAATATAGTGTAAGCTAAAATGAAAACCTAAAAGCTATTAGTTTCAAATTCACCAAATATCTCCTTGTGTTTTGCTAGCTTACCGTTTTGTGTGTGCTGAAATAAAGAACCTGGTACTTCTACACAGCCCTGGCTCTGTAAATACTTCACAGAAACAACGCCGCTTGGCTTCGCAATGCGTTTACATGTGCAGGGGGCGGAGCTTCTGAGGAAGCTCGTTTTGATTTGAGCTCGGCGTTAGCAAGCTTTCTGGGGAATGACTGGCCCTGCCTTTAACTTACACCGCGCGGTTTTCCCTCACGACGGCCTCTAAAGCCGGGCTTTCCCCGTGTGAGTGGAGGTGAAGGATGGGAAGCGGATTATGCTAAATGGTAGCATGGAGCTGAGAGGTTGGCAGAGATAGAGGCTGGTTGGGACGTAGGGGATGGGGGGATGGGGGGATGGGGGGGGGGGGGGTTAATACTGATACAGCTGACCTTGGATCAACCCCCTGTAAAGCCTGCATGCATGGGTAGGTGCACGCACACACACACACACTCACACACACACACAACCCGATTTAGCCCTGAGGCTTTCCTCATAATAACCCAATAAGAGAAAGAGAGAAACAAGGGGGGAGAGAGAGATAGATGGAGAGGAGAGCAACACCACGCGCACACACACACACACACACACACACACACACACACACACACACACACACACACACACACACACACACACACACACACGAGGCTGTTTACTTGCATTGTTAATTTCATTAGCCTTCGGGCGCCCACTTCAATATTTAACGTTCTCGATTTAACTTTCTCCTATTTTCTCCCACCCCCGCCGCCCCCACCCCAGTGTCTTTTAACAAGTTTGCCACCCAAGTCCGACAATTAGCCGGAGTGGTCAAAGGTAATCTATCAGCGTTCCACTCGCACCACTTAATGCAGTGGCACTCCATTTGCACTCAACTGAGGGAGGCCAAACCTTGTAAAAGCCACAATCCTTTTAAACGGGCTATCAGTTTGGCAATGTGACTTTGCAGCCTGGTCATGCTTAGAGCCACTTTTATGAAGCAATGATATAGAGTGGCATAGTGTGGAAGGGTAGTCCTCAACAACAACCACAGCTGACGGTAAAAGAGACGGGTTATCGTCCGTCACCAACAACTATCCTGGAGTATATTTTATGGTATCCTTCAAGCAAATTAGCAATTAATCATAGAGCTTTGCTCTGCTGAGCTGAGACCTGTTGGGTTTTTTTTTTTAAAGCCCCAATCCTTTATCACTGCATGGCACATCAAATTATAACACCTAATAATGCACAGCAAATGTCCCTATGTGATGTCCTGTGCTAGGAAATATGTAGCTTTTATTATATACTACTTTGCTTTTGCAGGATGAACTTGAACTGACTATACAGTATATTTTGTGTCATATTTTGTGTCAGCTTTGTGTTATTCCTTGGAATTACACGTGGATTGGGCAGGTTTCAACACTTTTTTGAGTGTTTTTTTACATTTATATTTTTATCCAAAGCTGCTTACGTGTAGTACATTTGTGCCAATATAATATCAGAATAGTTACAGCATTTTGTCATGTCTACGTCAATATATTATGAAATCATCCAACAAAGTTAGTGGCCTGAATAATAAAGTGCCTAATACAAACAGTAAGACAATACATTTTAGTAGACAGAGAAAAAAACCATTCGAGTAAGAAACTTGAGTTAGCATTGGGTGCTAGGAGGTGGAGAAGTCGCTAGTCAAGGTATCGAGGTGATCGTGAAGTGTGTGTCCTGAGTTGTGGAAGACGGGTAATATTTCAGCAGTCCTGACTGTTGCTGGAATCTCGTTCCACCACTGTGGTGCCAGGACCAAAAACATTTGATACTTCGATAAACGAGTCTGCCACCCGGCCATCCGAGGTGGTATTGCAAAGTGCTCTTGTTGGGACCTGGGACCGGACCATTGCTTTAAGGTAGCTCGAGGCAGTTTTCTTTACTGCCTTGTAAGCCAGTACCAGTGTCTTGAATCAGATGTGGGATGCAATGGGGAATCTGTGAAGTTCTCGGAAAAGGGGGGTTACATGGAGAGAACTTTGGTTGGTTGAACAACAGACAGGCTGTGGTTTGGGCAGATTAACCAAATTTGGGCTGGTTGAGGATCACTTTATTGGTTTTAAAACGTACATTTAATAAGATAATCTGATGAAAAAGTTCAATAAGTATCCAATTATACATTAATTAATTAATTTTTACTCCTTTCAAGTT
Source organism: Forbesichthys agassizii (assembly GCA_026546735.1). NCBI lineage: Eukaryota > Metazoa > Chordata > Actinopteri > Percopsiformes > Amblyopsidae > Forbesichthys > Forbesichthys agassizii. The sequence continues at coordinate 890,344 of JAODLL010000010.1, forward strand.
TGATGTCCTGACACGGAATGATAAGACATCGATTACATTGTGTCCTACCCAACGATTGATTGGGGAGGTTTCATTCTTCCATGCATACACATCTCAGCCAGACTGTAGACCTACTGTCCAAAGTTACATTCATATATTCAACTGTTCTTCAGCAGCCTGTTGAAGAAACAACCGACACCCTGTTCTCACACACGCACATACAATTAATACTGATTAATTCATAATTGTTGTAAAAGTCATAATTTTTTTTAATTTACTCTTACTTTGTCAGAAGAAACTGACCAAGTAATATATTTTTAGTATTAGGCTAATTATATTTTTATCTAGTAGGCTACTAAGATACAAAGTCAGCTATGGCCAAATGATAATGGTCAAAAAATGATACTGTGTGAACCAATTTGACTTAAACTGCTATGTGTAGCCACAGTAAACTAATGACTGTAGCTATACAGCATTATCATTAGCAGTCAGTTGCTAAATGCACAAGACTGTGACAGCGGAGAGACAGGCTGCTAATGGCGCTGTCAGATAGGAACTAGAGCTTAGACGTGCGGTGATAATCACGATCTCTAGCAGCGCGACTTCCCACGGCACGTCCACTCGGGCATGTCGACAGATACGTAGACAACATATACAGTACATACTGTCCCCTGACATCTGGCCCGGAAGATAGGCCCGTATAACGTGCGGTTCAAGTCGGGAAAGCGTGCACGACCCTTTCTTTCCTTTGAATAATCAGGATGAAATATTTCCTGGCCTCTTCTAATCGTTTCTTGTTAGAACAAGATTGTACTGTGTTTGTGTGTGTCTATTTTCACCTACTGGGAAAATAAATGTTGATAAAAAAAATCCTTCGATCAGCGACTTATTACACAGCAAACCTTACTTTGAACAGTACCCAACAAGCAGACACACACACACACACACACACACACACACACACACACACACAGAGAGAAACATACACCATTCCATTTTCCGAGTCGACTGGGGTTATTAAACAATTTGCATGTGTTAAGTGCCAAGGATTGACAATGGTGGTTGCGCAGGCGAGGGAAACCATTAAAATAATGCCACAATAGTGCCGGAGACCTTTTCATTTACCGCTCAAAACAAATCGGACTCTTGCGGGGAGGAAATACATTCAGACTTGTAAGTAAATATGTGTAATTGAAGCGGTGGGCTGTTTAAAATGCATCAAGCTTTTTCAGTTATGAGGATATTTATCTTCCCTCCCAAACAAAAGAGAAGAAAAAAAAAGAGCATAGAAGAAGGCCAACGCTTGTTTGCGTGTGCGTGTGTGTGTGTTCGAAACAGGGGCGCACATCTTTGTGTAATTACCGGTTATCATGAAGCGAGCTAGAGCCAACAGAGGACACACAACACCCTATGAAGGGCAAAACCTGGGAATATTGTGCGTGGCAGTGGATGTCTGCAGGGTGGGTAAGTAATGATCACAGCACTGTATGTGGACTTAGCTGCGTTGAAAGCCACATCGTTTGCTGCTCTGCCGCCTCTTCAACGGAGGAGAAGAAGAACAATTTGTTTTACCAGCAGCGAAGCCATACCCCTGTTGGTATGTCAGCGCTAGCCAAGCCACCATAAACTTTAGTTGACTCTTGAATCCTGGCTGGGTGTTTTTGCACTTCAGAAAAAAGTTTGTTTTGTTTTGACTTATTAAAGGAGCAGGAGGTAAAGGTTTGGCGCTTTAACATTTAGTGTAAATAATTAAATGTCATAGACAGCTATGTGGCTGAAATACCTTAATCTGCTCTAGTTGATAACCACTGCTTCTGTATAAGTCCATTTAGAGTTAGGGCCTATTTTCACATTAATCCGGAAAATCTACATAACCTGTTGTCAGAGCCGTCGCTGGTGGGGTGAAAGGTGGCGACAATTATAGGGGCCCCAACTGCACAGGGGCCCCACAAAATCTAGCAGTTATACTATATATATATATATATATATGTTCTGTGAATATATCTAAAATACATTAGTTGTATGCCTGAGATTTGAATGAAAACCACAACAAACATGCAATTTATTGAAAAGTGTATAAATATCTGCTCCCCTCCCCTCATGAAAAATGATTTAGTCCATCTTCACATGCCTGTTAAGGCGCGGTTGACGTCTGCAGGTAGACACACACTTGGCAGAGGTGAATGAGCGAGCCACCGCTCGGCGAAACGAACACGAAACAGCAGAAATTACAACACAAACGCGTAACAGTCGCTAAACTCTCTTCAGGAAAATCAAACAGGAAACAGGCGAAACAATAACACACCCCACACCGCTGGACGCTTGCAAACCGCACGTGTGGGTGTGGGGCACTGGGAAATGAACACGGGCAGAAGAATGCCGGTCGGAAACACACTGCCACCGGCGAGGCAAACCAAGGAATAAGGTGCGCCGCCCCTCTGCACAGCCCCGGACGTTATCAGTCATAAATGTTCATAAGGGCTAAACCGCACAGTGATATAGTGGAAAAATTAATCAGTGCTCTGCTTTACAATATGCCTACTGGTAGTAGACTATGAAACAGTGATATTCTATAGACTACTGTAGGCAAAGGTGAATCCTTCCCTATGTTAAGTTGGTGCATTCTAGCTATGTTTAGTCTACGCTATGTAATTAATAGTAGGCCTAAAGGCTATATTTGTGTGCGTGTGCATAATAGCCAACCATTACACTGCCAATGTAGCCTACACTTATTCCTGGATAACTTTCAGTAAAAAAAAGCTGTCATAATGTAAGACTATTCTGCAGAGGCCATAACATGTATACTGGGAAAATAGAGGCAATATGGAAATCATATGTACTGTAGATCTTAATACTGAGTGTTACTTTGTAAGAAAACACACAGGGCTAGTAACATTTTAGCCCTGCTAGTGGAAGTTTTGGTCTACTAGCCTGGCTGGCTATAGTGCCATAAACCCTTAAGATCCACCCCAATTCATGATATAGTTACAGTATAGTATAGTTTTCGTTGACTAAGGGGAAAGGTGGATAAGCCAAGAATATACGATATTTCATGAAAACTACGTGCATGAATGTAACGTTGCTATAGCAACTATGTTATGATTGTCAATCCATTGCAGAGTATAATACGCAGTGCAATATTTTGTATAATTCAAATGATCTATTGTTGTTTAAGCCTATTGAGTGCCAAATACAATAACGCTAATGTCCAACTTAGTACACGCCAGCAGATAGTGAGAGCCAATAGCAGTTGCTAAGCTGCTAGTAAGTAAATGAGGAAAAGACAGGACCCTCATAAAGTTGAGGTTCTATTAGTCTCAACCCTTTCCATTCATTAGCACTATGATACATAAGCCACTCTGTGCTGAACCTCCGATACATATACCCTCGTAAGCTCCACAACTTTCCGGAAGTGAGTAAGTCGTCCTACATTGTGTACAGTAGCCTATATTATATGGGTGGAGGATGCTCTACGGCCCACATAAAAACATTTTTCAGGGGGCCCAGAATCCTCTGGCTACTGCCCTGCCTGTTGTACACAGGACAAATTTGCAGTTACAACAGGTGTGTAACATAGGCAATGGCATATCAACAGGCTCCAGAGGGGGACAGCAGGGAAGGAGGGTGTTTTTTCTAAATCCTCAGTGCCCACTGTCTATATATATTACTTAAAATGTGCTAAATAGAAGGGGTGAATAAATTAAGCAGGTTTATTTGGTGAGGAAATCCGGGGGACAGCTACGACAGCTTACCACAAAGACAAACTACCTCCAATGTGGTCATGTATGTGTACTGTTGTCATGTATGTGTGCTGCGACTACTCAGGGTGGAGCTCAAGAGTTTACAGCCTCACACGAACAAATGATTACATGCTTTTTTTCTGTTTAGTCACTTTGTAAACACGCCGGCACTGCAGGTAGTCCAGCCATAAATGTCACTCAAGAGGAAACGTAATTTCATTTTGTTTGGAATAAATAAAGCCATCATCCCTCAAACTGATTACGTTCCCCTCGGAATCTCTTAGACTTGACTCCTGGGCTGATGAAACAGTACCCCGCGTAATGATGATGATGTTGATTCATTTCCGGTAGGTGACGTGCCAAAAAAAAGGGGCCACGGGGGAAAGGCTCAATTGCTTCTCAAATCAAAGTTCTTCCTCAGATTCAGCCTTGTTCAAGAAAACGGACAGACAACTGCAATTTTTGTTTTCATTGTCATGAATAAGTTATATCAACATCCGATATATGGGGAAATATGAAAAACTAATTACCATATTTTCCATTAATACAGAGAGGGAAAGTTTTGCGTGAACTTCTCAAACTGCAGTAAATTCCGTAATTATTGGCCTTTTTCTTGTTATTCTTGTTTGGCGAGAAGGGAAACTCACAATGAACAATATTCACTCGATTTATAAGCACCAGAGAACTCTGGTTGTAAGCTGATAAAGGAACGAGCTGAGCTGGTTTGGCATTCTTGGGCTTTAGACAGATTTTTAACGGTAATAGGAAGCATTTATATGGACTCAAACTCTGGCTTTGTGCCTGTTATTAGAAAAGTTAAGACAAGCAATAAAATGTCTGTTAGAACCTCTTTGGATCATAATTGCAAATGAAAGTCCATATAGGCCTATCAAAAATGTCCACAGCTAGCACAATAAATTGCAGCATTTTCTGTGAACACAATCAATTAATTAGGCCAATAATTCCTTATATTGGAAAATAGAAATAGTATAAATACTTTATATGTTATTCTTCAGTTTGATGTCAATTACCATTTCCAGCACCTTCATTGCTAACCATTTATGCCTCCAGATGACACATCAAAACCTATGCTGTTGAAAGAACCATGCTGGAATGGAATGCATGTGAATAAATACACCCTTGAACTTGACACGACTTCCCTTTTTGCGTGGCTAGAGAAGGTTTTGGGAGAGCTCTAGGAAGCCTGGGATTTGACGCACTAACCCCCGTGATCGATCCAGATCAAGCCCTGGCAGGAACCACTGAGCATTGGGGGCGAGGCCTGCTTTGATCAAACATTGGTCATGACTTCTTCAGGATGTAGACATCTTCCATAGAAGGCTGGGAATAGCGGTGAAAACCCCAATAGGGATAAAGCCAGATTATGTCAATTATACTATACGTATATTAAGCAATCGTCCTGAAGGGTATGAGACAGTTATCGGTAAAAAAAGAAAGAAAGAATATGTTCAACCATTGCCTGCAAATTTTGGGAGTTGCTGTACATACTGTAAATGTTTATAATCATCCTTAGATGTACAAATGTACACATAAGGACACACATAAGGAATGAAATAGACCGATACTTCTACTTTCTCTCTTTTAATTTATGCTCATCAGTTTTTTCAGCTTCATAAGAAATGTGAATAAAAGCCTTCTGTGAGAGGAGGCCTCTAAAATCAAACATCACAGAAGAAGTAAATACAGTATACTGTTTTAAATTCAACCACAAAAAGCCAGTTCTGGAGCGATAACGACCCAAAAAGGTAGCATAATATATCGACCCTAGGCCAAAAGCTGTTGTTTTTCTGCCAACTAGGATAAGGGTCTCAATAGCTGAAATATGTCAAGTCACTATGGTGTTGGAGCTGATCCAAGACCAGATTGAAAAAAATTAAATGAAGCAGACCCCCAACCCCCTCCCCCCCGGCTCTTCGAAGGGTAAACACACTAATCCACACACTTTGCTGCCTCGTTACTTGGGCTCTTAATTAAAATGTGGGTGCCTCGCCTTCAGGCGGTTACCAATACTTGATGCGGCGGATTACGGACGTCGAAGTCGGACATAATTTGTTTTATAATAAAACATCGGAGGGATTAAGGCGATGACGTTTGCTGAGATTTGGCTCGGAGGAACCGCGGAGCCTTGTAAACGCCCGAGCACAAACAAGGCAACAAATGCTTTGGCATCTTTAATAGGCATTTAATTGCTCTTAATATATAACAAATGATGGTAATGACGGGGATTCCTAACACAAATAACAAATACTGCAAACAGAGAAAAGGTGCATATTAATGAGAGGCATACCTATACGTTTGCAATTGTTTACCCTAATTTAGGGTGAAATTGCTGAATATAATGTTGAGAAGTAGTATTAATTAGTGGTCTTAATGAGGGGGTTTATGGTTTGCCACAGTAGAGAGCACATAAAACGACAGAGTCATCACTAATTCAACATGGCAGGCCTGCAGAACACCATCTGCTGCCCAAGAAACTGTTAATAAAGTCACAATTATCTTTTTGTAAGCACTTTATTGGGGAGAAAATGTGCAAATTAATTAGCCGAGAGTCAAGTCCACGGGTAAGGCGACGAGAAAGAGGAGGAGGAGGAAGATAAAGGCCAGATCATTCTGCAACCACACAAACCCGTGGTGCTAATGATAATTCCAGGTTTTATTGTAGACGATTTGAGACAAATAATTTTTTCACTTTTTATAATTGTGCCTTGCATCCAGTAAAATGCATTTTGTAATGAGGCTACACATGTACCCACAGTCTCACGTCTCATCACAACAAACAAAAACCAGAAAGGGCTACACAGCCGGTAATTGTGCAGCGTGTTGGCTGGCAGGCAGGCAAAATCCCAACAGAAAAACACACAACTTGCCCCACAGTTGTAAGCAGCAAGCCTATCAGTGATCAATACCGCTGCACCAAGAAAGCACTTATCTTCAACGTTTACATTGTCACAACTTCTCTCGTTGAGAATGCCTCATTTCCACCCCCCCCACCCCCATCTCCCACAAATGCTGCTGTTACCGGTCTGTTATTTACAACAACGGCGTCGATGAACGGCCAAAGCAAAGGCCAGATCATTTTGTTAATCTTCTTTGCGTAAGACCTTGAGGAGTTTAATTCACGGCGATTGTTTTGACTTGCATGGCACAGCGATCAATACGGCCCGTTTCAGCACTATTTTGCTGGACTCAAAAACACTGATAAAAAGTCGTGGCCGCTCAATTCCTCTTTATGTCCGCAGACAAAACATCATATGCCTCAAAGTCATCGTGTGTGTGCGTAGACACCCCGCACATAAAAATGCAAGAAAGCACACACACACACACACACACACACGCACACACACACACACACACACACACACACACACACACACACACACACACCA
>JAODLL010000010.1:897569-909216 GCA_026546735.1 Forbesichthys agassizii
GGCAAACAGGCTTGATATACAAGGTAAACACATGAAGTGATGAGACTAACACAGGACTGGGATCACGAAACATTACACGGTTTGTTTGGAGCAATTTATGCTTATCAAGACTTATCACTGTTATTTATCTCTGTGTGTGTGCGTGTGCGTGCGTGCGTGCATGCGTGCATGTGTGCGTGCATGCGTGCGGGCGTGCGTGCGTGCGTGCGTGTCATTTGTGATAGGTCACAATCTGGCGTGAGATGAGTATACGTGGTTATGAGTCTGTCTGTGTTTTGTGTGTGTGTGTGTGTGTGTGTGTGTGTGTGTGCGTGTGTGTGTGTGTGTGCATGAGCGTATGTGTATGTATGTGTCATCGACACAGCACAATTTTGTGTGTGTGATGAGGTATTGAGCTGTGCTTGTTTCACCTGCCATAAAACATACCCCTTTTATTGGCCTGGTGGGCTATTTATGCGCACGCACACACACACACACACACACACAATAATATGTCAAAACCCAGGAGATTGGTCTGTTAGCAGTGGATTATAGAATAGGGCAAAATGTGTGTGTGTGTGTGTGTGTGTGTGTGTGTGTGTGTGTGATAGGTAGGCAGTTGAGCAGATTGCTGGGTAAGAATCTAAACAGAAGAAAACATGCCATACTCAAGAAAGAGTGTGCAGAGCGTGCATGGGTCTGTGTGTTGGATCAATGCCTTGCTGTCAGGACAGTGTGTATTTAAACTCAAGGGTAGTCCAGGGACTTATCAGATGAAAAGTGGATTTGGAGGCAGGGGTGTGAGGACAACATATTTAATGTCTCTCTACTGGCTCTTAAGGTAATAACTCCAATATTTATCCCACAGGTTCAGCAGAAAGTTGCTTACAAATTAAAGGCCCAATATCATTTTATTTTCCAACTACCATATTGGTCCACATTTTCCCCCTCATCTTTCCCACGTTGAACTGAACTAAACATTATGTTGATGCTTCTTTTAGATAACATGCCCTTATTTGATCTGACTATGTGAGACGATAGCTCAGAGATGACTGGTTACAATCCAGACTAGGGATGGCACCGATATGATATTGAGAAAGGAAATCGTTCCGATACTGACGGATCGGTATCGGTGACAATTGGACAGTTGTGACCAATCTATGGGGCTAATCCAATTAAATTAATTTACACACGTAGGTCTACTGTCAAGCATCAGCCATGTCTAACCTACCCAAGCCACACTATCTGCAGGTTTCTTAAATGCATTTAAGTCCCAAAATAGAGATTGGCTGTCATTTACTTTGCAATTTAACTAAAATTTAATTTAACACTGGAATCGTATCGGTATTGGGTATTGGCCAATACCCAAAGTGCCGGTATCGGTATCTGTATCAGTATCGGGACTGAACAAACTGTATCGTGCCATCCCTAATCCAGATATTATGTCACGGGGGACACTAATGGCTCTTTTGCTTGGCTAAAAACTGATTTCATAATTAGACAATGTATGTCCTTTGGATGTTACAAAAGAGGCACTGTAAAGCCACAGACAACCTGAATCTCAATTATATATCCAGGTGTTTACATCATTCATCACCCCCATGTTAATGTTAATATTGGTGCAGAAAGAGGAAGTGGAAGACATCGATGAGAGTTAATCAGCGAGTCGTTAAAAATGGCACATAACAAAAAAGCAAGCCAGTAGGATCTTTTCTTTCAGGGGCTTTTAGCTGATGTGATTTGTGCGTCTATGTGCAGAAGCACTGCCTTGGGGCTATGTGCGGGAGGTGGAGGGATAAATACTAAATAGATACAGGTTTTCTAATATCCTAGACTCAATACAGAGTAGCTGCTCAACTGGCATAATGCTGATATCTGTCTTCTGGGATGTCCTCCTTTAGGGGATCTCTTAGATGTCACCATTCTGTCAACACATTACAATTAGGATTCTTCGTCAATGGTGAAACATCCTTTTTATGGTGCATTAGCATTACAGTAAATGTAAACTCCCAACAGTTTGTGTTAGAATAAGGAATTAACTGTTTAGTTGATTACATTAAATGTACACTAGGATTAAATACAAAAAAAATAATAGTCCTATTGTTTTTTTCTTATTGTTTATGTGTGTTATTATGCCATGTGTATATTAACTCCAAGTCATGTATTAGTTTGTCAAAGGTAATTGATATGTTCTATATTCTGAATTTACATGGCTGACTGGTGGTGTCCTGTGTAGTCATGCAAGTTTCTTCTTTGCAAATGAAATATAAATATAACGTAGTGTGATTTCAATTCTGGCTGGACTGTAAAGATATCTGGATACTTAGTTTAAGTAGATGTGCCTTATTTCAATAAGTCGTATCAAGCATTTTTCAATTACTGCACTGGCAGGCAAAAGTATTTAGTTTAAGCATTATTTTTGCACTTATATTTGATAGGGCATTTTTGCAGTATGTCTAAAGTAAAGACTTTGTGGCTTCAAGCTATGTCAATTTGGGAGTATTTTGCTGACATTTTTTAAAAAGTACTTTCCTTGAGCCTACTAGAAATGTTTGTCTTTAGGGGATAACATCTCAAAATGTGACCTTAACAGCCCCTGTTTCTCTCTCATGTCACCTCTATGAGCTCAGCCATCCACGCTCACGGTTCTATGTGGTCTAATCTTAGCATGGTTAAGGGAGCAAGGATCAGCCTTTATCGGCTAGATCTTAATTGCTTATAATGTCATTAAGGAGCCAATTGATAATCTGGTTTTCGACATCATCACCTGGTATCACCCCATCTAAGCTGGCCCTATTAATATGCAAGACTCAATCATCAGGCACACAACAAACACAGAAACCTGCATTGACTTCATGTGACTTACTAATGTAAAATATATCTGATTTTAATATGAAAATCTTGATATAGAGCATGTCATTAAAATGCACAGTGAAATTGGCCCTCTGCGCAAGCTATAATTGCTGCTGCATTAGATAGATAGCTTGGTGCACATTCCAACATATGAGAATGGCATCACTGATGACTATTTGTAAAATGTAAAAAAAATAAAATAAAATAAAATTAAAATAAAATGTAAAAACAATGCAGACCTCACCCAATGCACAACTTATCATGGAGTTGAATGAGGGGAGGGGTTGAGACGGGGACTCACATTAACATTAATTAATTTGGGCCCACAAGTGTACCGGAAGTACAGTCGGAAACCATCAAAGGCCTTGGACAGTTTTAAACAGATGTGTAGAGCCATTTTCAACCCCGAAAATCTCTAATAATTTTATAAAAAGACCAGCATTGATGTTTCCCATCACAATTCGGTCCTATTATTTAGTTTACAGCTCAAAAAACACAAACAAATAGTTTGTGACTTACGGAAATTCTGGCAGATGGATTGCATAAACTGCCATGGTTGACAGAACACAGTACAAACTTTATTTCATTAAGATTTACATTTGATATTTTCAAAGCTGTGTGTAGCAAGGAAAACCACATTAAATCAGACTGTTAACTGGAGTACTGGGGAGTTTCTAAGTTTATTTGTGTAATTTTTCAATACAGTTTTGATAAACTGTTAGTAAATAGGCAGAGGAACTATTTGTGTTTTTTTTTATTTTTTTTTATCAAAGGCTTATAAATAATGGCATAATAGTGACATCTCACATGTATTTGGCTTACATCCATCCATCCTCATCTGCATATTCAGTCAGGTTGTGGGGGCAGCAGCTCCAGCAGGAGACCCCAAACTTCCCTTTGCCGAGTGACATATTTGGCTTACACTTAACGCAAATACAATATATATTGTGTATCGCCATTCAGCCGAAAAATATCGAGATATGACTTTTTGTCCATATCGCCCAGCCCTAGTTTGTCCCATTACCTTGTACTGTACCTTGATAAATGGCATGGATGGAGACAACTGCTGAGTAACCACACACACACACACAGGTACTAACATTTCATGCAAACCAATACCACACATAGATTAATGAACACATTTTCACACATATTCAACTATTACCCACAGCAAGTATAACCTACGACACACAAACCCGTGACACCACAAAAACGCACATGCGCGAGCAAACATTATAGATACAATTCTACAGTTCACACAAATGCATGAACACAAGCAGAGTCAAGCACAGACCAACCTAGACACTGTGTGTATACAAGCAGACACAAACAAAATCACACACACACACACCTTATAACATCTCCTTCGAAGGTGGGGCGTACCCCCCGAAAGCTTCCCTCACTCCTGAGATGGCACTGATCATCCATTGCGGCTCCCTCCCACTGTGCTCGCGACTTTATTTATTTATACGGGCGCTCGCGGGCGCTTTGTTTTTTAAGCAAGACAAATTGAGAGGAATAAAAGTGTAGCCTTCTGACACAAAGGCAGTAGCAGCAGGCCGTGAATCATGATCCGCGCTCTGTGTGTGTGTGTGTCTGTGCGTGCGTGCGTATGTGTGTGTGTGTGTGTGTGTGTCCATGCGCCAGCGCGCGTGTGTATGTACTGTAGCAGTGACCTGCTCACAGATGGCTGGCTTTCAGAGAGGTGGGATACTAACAGAAGAAACTGCTAGGCTACTCAATTTGTGTCTGCGATTATCCATGTGGTTGAAATTAGCATTAAAGACACACACACACACACACAAACACAGCCTCCATAGGCTTTCTTCTTTCTCCGCCCCTTCCTGTATGTCCTTCCAAACAGAAACAGCGAGCTGGCGCTGTAACGCAACTGAGCTGAACCTGGCTGTGGCAGATGCAGACCACGGTTTAAAAGCATATGTTGCCCTTGTGGCTGAAACCAGCATTGCAGTTTTGTATTTGAAGCTCTAGGATTCTAGTGTCTCTCCTCTGGCGCTTGCAAAACATTATTACTTTGCGGTACAGTGCTTTACTTCATTAAATGGATTTTGCTGTTTTTAGAAGGAATAATTAATATTTTATTTTAATAACACAAGCGGTTTTAATTTCTCCTTGGCTCTCGCACACGCACACACGCACACACACACGCACACACACACACAAGTTCGTTTCACCAAGGATCTTGATGTATCTGTCTACCCGACTGCAGACACAACACAAGCTATTTTCTTCAAGAGGTCAGTTAGGGGAGAAACATTGAGCAGCTCTGATGTATGTGTGTGTGTGCGTGCGTGTGCGTCCGTGCGTGCGTGTGGCTCTGAGAGCGCTGTTGGATGCACTGTCACACACTGCTCTTCAGATCTTGTTGCATCTTCGTGACTGATGGAGTGAAAACAGAATCAGAACCGCGCGTGTGTGTGTGTGTGTGTGTAGGTGCGTGTGTGTGTGTGAGAGAGAGAGAAGCTGAGGCCTGGCCGTGAAAGACAAGCTGAGCGGAAGCATCTGAACTAAGAGAAGGGCACATCAATCCTGAACGATGTCTCACACACACGCACGCACACACACACACACACGCACACACACACACACACACCCACACACACACACACTCACAGAAATGCCAAAACACAAACATAAACCTTACAGATGGACATAAGATTATACGCATATATAAATAAAGTAGTAGTCCTCATTACACGTTCCAAAGGCTTTAAGGGTTGACTCACTATACTTTACTGCTTATGACTGTAACGAAATGCAGGTGTTTGAGATATAAAGACATCCTGGACCAGTGTGTAGGTGTGCATACTATTCTCTACGTAGGGCGCGTATGTGTCTCACATCACGCACCTGTCAGTTAATAATAATAATAATAATAATAAAAATAATAACAATCTTCATTTAAATAGCACTTTTCATAAATAATTGCAGTTCAAGTGCTTTATAGAGAGGGATTACATGCAGAGATGTGCTTCCCATAAACAAACACAGAAATACAGAGAAACTACAATAATAAAAATGGTTAAAGGAATCAGATTATAAGAAATAAATCAAATAAATAGTAAAACAGGTGTATAAAGGAATACAATAAAGATACATAACATGATGCTGAAATGACATACAGTACGTTAATAAAAATGGTAAGGTTTTAAAAGACAATTTAAAACCTAATGATAGGACAGCTGATACCTTCTTTTATTAAACTGAAGCTTGCTTGAAAATCTGGAAAGCCTCGGAATCATTTTGAATGTGTCCAAGTAGCAACTGAACTTTCCGATCAGTGTCGTGCTTATAGCCACACGGGCGAGGTTTAGGTGTGCCGACCATGGTGCTGACAGCGAAAACAACCAGATGGTGTATCTAATAAACTGCCAAGTATTTTGAAAGTACAGCCATTCACAAACAATGTACGGCTTCTCAGATGGACTTGTGACAACAATTCCTCTGGCATGTCAGGTTAAGAACTTCGTGGCCACGGAAAAATGTTTGTGCCGCCTTCAGACTTGCTAATTGCTCGGTGTCGGGAGATTTATTTGTAATTAATAAAAACATGGAGGAACCGCTTTCAGAACATTCACAACAAAGAATGTGACTCTGCTGTTGTCTCGAGGAGAGACGTGCAGGCAGAGGAAGGCAAAGGGGAACAGCGCTTCAGTGCGCTTGTTTCGAGGCCTGCCGGTTTGAGAGATAGGCGGGGTCCAGCATGGAGCGTGAACAACGACCCGACCGAACGTCTCCGGGAGTGGTGCAGTCCATCTGCCATCCATCACCCTCTCACTCTCTCTCCTGTGTGTTGCAAACTCAAGCTCTGTAGATACCGAACATAAAGGCCGGAGAGAGAGAGAGAGAGAGAGAGAGAGAGAGAGAGAGAGAGATGGGTAGGGATGAGTGAGGCAGTGAACAGGGTCAGGCTGCAGGCCCTGGAGTGTAACTCAATATAGGAGAAAGTGTCACATTGACAAATGTAACCTGGTGTGATCTATTAGTTATACCACCGACTAGTTAAACACACACACACACACACACACACGCACACACACACACACACACACACACACACACACACACACACACACACACCAAGTAGAGTTGGCTAGCCAAACTCTGTGAAAGTCAGTTTATTTACAGCTATAGGTCATATTCTGTGTACGCTGGGAATTTCTAAGCCTGGGACATTTCTTTTTTCTTTTCTTTTTTCTGCCAGCTCAAATTGACTGCAGAGGGGTGGTGCATTGGGGTGCGGGCGCACAGGGATATGTTCCTTCTCTACGTCTCTGAAGCTCTTATCTCTGACCTCCAGCAGCCGAATGCCCGCTAACCTTGTCATCGACACACACACACACACACACACACACACGTGTGACCTCATAGCCAGCAGTCAAACAATACAGGCTGCGGATACACCGCCTCCCCGAGTTGGACTCCCCTTCTGTTTTGAGCAAAGAAAAACTGGGCGCCGGTGACCGAGGATTTAACCCTAATGAGCAGAAATGGAAAACCAATGACACCGAGGTTGCCAGATTAGTCGCCGTGACACAGTTTAATTTCCATTTAAAGGGCTGGAAAGGAGGCCCTGGAGAGGAGAGGCCAACAACACTAAAACAAAAGAGAAGAAAATGAATGTGTGGGGTAATTGTTCTCATTAGCATGATTTATGAATCATAAAGTCTCCCCTCTCTCCCAGAATCACAATTGAACACAAGGCAAAATAAAAGGAGATAGAGAATCTCCCTTTCCGAATTCTTCCTAATGCCTAATTACCTGCTACTAACCGGCCCTTTATGTATTGATGTGAACATATCGGGGTGATCACCACAGAGTCTCGTATGTGTTATTTTTTCCCCCCTTTTAATCAAATGCATGCGTCTGCCTGTGCATAACTAGATTTGCAGTAAGCAACTGCTCAAATTAAGCGCGCTCGTCGTTCAGATGGAGGTACCTCCTAAGTGGCATTTGGAAAATTACCTCATGCATTCTATTTGAGAGCAGGCTTTGTTCACAGCGAGGTAATTGACGGCAGCGTAATGAAATTGCGCATACAAACGCTGAATGTATTTTTAAAGTCAATAACACGAAATGTAATGCCCCACTGAGCCAGAGTTTGGAAATACAATTATGATCAATTTGAGTGCCGAAGGCGGCCATTTTGAATCAGCTTCACACAGAGACAATGGATTCTGAATGTGAAAGGCTCATAAAACAGCTTCATCTGTATTTGTGCTCAAGGGGACTGAATGTAGACCAAACAAATGCACGCTGTGTAACTGGCTAATCACCTGGTGTTCCTAACACCACAGAATTAATCAAACAAACTTGCTGTCGTAGAGTTTTTGAAAATTGTGCACAATTTACTTTGATAATATTACGTTGCCACATTAACATTTCCAGCACAAGAGTAACATTTGTAATTATCTGCCTGTTGTTTTAAAAGTAGTTATGCATGGTTTTGCGGATATCAAAATAAAATTAAAATAAATTTCAAATGTTTAGAAACTAAACAAAAACATGCTTTGCTTCTACTATACATGTTATGCTTTATGCATAAAATAAAAGTTTTCATATTTTGCGAGTTCACAAAACAAAGTAGCCCTTTAATTCGGTGTGTGGCTACAAACGTTTATAAACCACATTTCCACTTGCCTAACTTGTACTGTAGCTCCTACCTCGCTGGTCCTATCAGCGATTTCTATCCAGCAGAGCATGTTCTCATCAGCATTCCCTGCCTTAGGTGAGGCGGAGAATGCCGGCTCCTCGAGTGTGTCGTCCGCCACACTTCACAGCTCGTGCACTACATTCTAGCTGAGCGGTCTGTAGGCCACACTGTGGCACAGAGCCTCTTTTCTCCAACTCCACAAAAGGCTGACCGCTCGCCGTGAAGAGGGCGAGGGGGCGATTTATCAACTTCAAGTGGGAGAACTTGTTGGGTTTGGCCTTAATCTGTATCGCCACCTGATTCTGGGAAGTTTGTATGGGTAGGAAAGGGGCTTGATAGGGATTAAGAGTTGCAGAGTCTCATAAGACACATGTCTTGTTACAATAGTTTTTCTATTTAAGTCATTCTTAAGAATGTTTGTTGGTATTGGAACTACAGTAGATCAAAACAAACACACCTCTCCCTTGAATTTCATAGGGTGCTCCCTAAGAAACTCCGCCCCACAAACTGGAAACGTTTCTGTTTACGGATCCGGGGCTTTGTAGAAGTACCGGATTATGTTTTCAGCATGCACAGAGAACAGTAAAATAGCAGACAATGAACAAATTGTATACTTACTACTGCATACCTTTAATGCCTTTAATGAATGGGTTTTCAGGTTATCATTACTGCCTCCACAATGCCATAATTCTGATGTAGTAAAGAAGGCTAGGATTGTGACAGCTTTAGGAAGAGGAGCAGAGAGAAATGCCATCTTCTATCACTGAAATGCGTAAAGGGCATGTACACTGCTCTGGTTTCAAGAGGCGAAAGAGAGTCTCAGTATGCTACCCATTACATAATCAGATCACCACAAAAGAGGCATATCTGATAGTAGTCTCAGACTAACTTACAGTAAAGTAAGGGAAGAGTCACTGTGAGGCTGGTTTGACAACACGGTCTGGTTACAAGCTCATTAGACAACTTAACAGCAGGTGTGCAGCGCTTACTATGTTTTCAACATTACGCTATCAGGTGGCATCAGCTGAGCAAGCAGGGAATGGCTCCACAACATAGAAACATGCTGGCGGTGAACTCATAGACCCATGTGGGGCATGCTTATCATGTGTCTACACATATGGCCCTTGAGGTCAGGTCATGTTGTTATGTTTAGACGAGAAGGCGGTATCATTTGGCATCGTTTGTCGTCGCGACAGGCAGCTCCTGGTTTATTTACAGCAACAACAACTAAAAATGCTGATGCGATTAAACTTCATCATGTTTGAAAAGCAATGATACTTCTTGGCTCATTCTAGTGCTTTATTTAAAGATAATACAAAAACAACTAAGCTACATGTAACCTGTATGACAACACTTTGATGCTGTGATCATTACTAGTAGAGCCATATTACGGTGATGTTGTCGGTAAACATGTAGAGTAGTCATACAGAACACAGACAATCAGTGAACAGGGTTGCATTAGCAGACAGTGCGGTTGCATGTCAATAACCCGTCACCATAGCAGTGGAGGGAAGGGGGGGGGGCTCTCCATCCCTGATCTAATTAGCTGCCGAACAGACTAACCAAACATGGGTTTGTCCTCCAGCTGTTCAACCACCACCTGCGGCTGTATAGGCTAGTGGCCAGCGGTGCCACGCAGCCTCCTTTAAGCTCATTGCACATGGTCCTTTGTGGAATTGTAGTAGTAAAGTGATGCATAAAATAATTGTAGTAAATTGTAGTAAAAATGCGGCTTTCTGCCACTAGATGTCACAGTACTGCGAGTGCATCAGCATCTCAAACCAAAACTAATGCTAAATTGGCCACATACACACTAACATGCATGCAGTGCCGACCGCATATACACACACACACACACACACACATATATATATAGAGAGAGAGAGAGAGAGAGAGAGAGAGCGAGAATACACACACAGTTGATTGTGATGTCATCATCTGCCTAGGATGCATAGTTGTTTGCTGCTATATTAACGTCATATACATCCCCTTTAAGTAATTAATATACAGTAGTGTCCAGAAATTAGTCTGTAATACACTCAGGCAACACACATTATCACTGTCTACCTGTGTAGCAGCTCTGATACCCTGACGTGGATCACCAACATAAAAGGATGGGGTGGTTTACATTACTTTAAACAAACACTTATCCACCAAATGCCTACACTGTATATCACAGCCTGTAATGCACAGCGTCAAGTCTCGAGTCATTTTCCGGGAGGAATAACAATCTGCGCTGGCTCTGATCCGGTTGGCAACATAGTTCAGAAAGCAGGAAGAGGTTAAAGCACTGAGTCAGTGTGATTAGTAGCGAAGGATGCTGTTTACCGTCTGAAGAGAGCTCAATATTTAGTAGCAGAGCTGCCGTTGACAGCAGTCATATTAGATGGCTTTTCCTCATTTCATGTGTGTTTTACTAACACCTCCCAGGCCCCTATAGTGTCGGCAGTTAATTAGCGCTTAACGTACGGTCTGCAGGTGACAGATGACTGGACAGTAAAGGGCCAGGCCAAGGAGATGTCTAATTTGGTCGCCCAGCTTGTTTATCCTTCATCTGTCTTCTGCCTTCTCCTCGCGAACCCGATACTCTGTGAAACGGTTGGGGGGGGAGGGGGGGGGAGGGGAGGCCTGCCACCTTCTACCCAGTAACCCCGTTATGGCTCCTCGTCCCTGGGATTCCTAAAGACCTGCTGCTCCCCTGAGGACACACACACACTCACACTCAGAGGGACTGAGCATGCATTTATAAGTCCAAGGAACATTAGAACCAACATGTGACAAATGAGAGCGTTCGGTGTCCGGAGAATCCCGAGGAACGCCCAGAGTCGCAACGTCAAAGTGCAGGTTAAACGCGATAAGTGGAATGAGCATATGCCAGGGGGAAGATAATGACTAAAAATGACTTTCCATCTTCCTTACACAAAGAGAGGGAGGCGCGGGGCACATCCGTTCGGTTAGATTAATGGCGCTGCCAGAGGAAGAGGCACTCCGGAGAGGGCGACCGTCCCGCGGACGAGGACGACACGTGAGACAGACGCAGGCACGTTGACTTACCGCTGCATGCATTGCACACACACACACACACACACACACACACACACACACACACACACACACACACACACACACACACACACACAC
>JAODLL010000010.1:909316-933348 GCA_026546735.1 Forbesichthys agassizii
ACACACACACACACACACACACACACACACACACACACACACACACACACACACACACACACACACACACACACCTAATGACCGACAAGTGTCGCAATGTCAATAACAGTATAGTGTTGCAGCCTAATACTGCATTCATTTAAAACAATGTCCAGAACATGCATTCCCCTTGTGTTTAAGGGCATTTGCAAAAGAGGTCAATAGTGATGAAATAGGTACTTTGATTTAGTTTCAGACTATTTCCCCTCAAGGATTAATAAAGTGTCGTCTAATGTTATCTTAAAAGCCCTGCATGACCAGAGTCAGCCTTGACACAAGGGAAGACTCACAAGCGAATACGTCCGTGCATTACCAGAAGGTTCCAGAACGTAGTCGTTGAAGTAAGCGTAGTCCTGCCGGTCTCCTTCCCAGTGTGCCCTCTGACTCACCTCTTCGCCAGCTGACCAGCATGCATTCAAAGAGCAGTGTCAATACCGCAATTTGTTTCTGTATTGCCTCCGTTATCAAGGTTAAACGGGATAAATCAATCACCTTAGGTTGAGCAGAAGAGGGGGCGGGGGGGGGGTACCCTTCCTGTCAAAAAGCAGGGGTCATAAATAATATGCCAGCAGAAACCAAACACTCGCGATGCGAATTTCTCAAAAAGGCAATTAACTCCAGGGAAGGGTGGGGAGAAGAGGGGAAACCTGAAACAAATGCCTTTTGAAAGCCCTTCTGCCAAATCTCGAATTCCGAGACACTGCTGCCTTGTTCTCAGTACCGAGAGCGCTTCAATTACATGCAGTTTGCCCTTGATCGAGCTATTTCAATATTTTATGTTGATACTGTACATTACAACAGCAACACGATTTCATCCATTTTCATTCAAGTGGTAGAAAAATAGGCCCTTTATGGGGTTAACACTTTTTGGGAAGAACATAGAGAAGGGTGTTAACATTGCATAAGCACGGTCATGGCACGTCTTGTGAATGTTAGCATGCACTGTAAATAGCTAGCAGTAAGGTTGTGTGTATTGGCACGGTGCACAACACAGGGTCGCGACAGATAACGGCCTGGTTAATACGATAGCGGGTAAATGGGCGTGCGCTCTCGGAGATTGGTGTGTGTGTGTGGGGGGGGGGGGTTTGGAGCTGGCATGGCGTCACGCAATGCCAAGGTCCAGCACACAGCTCCAGGGTCTACCTCCGTGACACAGCGTCCGTGGACAATGTGACATTTTCAGTGGTGCAAAAGATACGCGCGCTCCGCGACCTTTGCGGTTCACCCAAAGGCTTGCTTGACGAGTTTCCACCATACAGCACCTGCCTCGAGATCGCAGGCGCGTAAAGGCCAGGATTTGGGTTAACACGTTCGCTTATTCTGCATGCAGAATATATTCTTGTTTGTACTCTTTACATCTCTCCATCGGTGTCATTATGTTGCTGGGGGGGATATAGGCTTGGTGCTGCTGCTTATTACACATTGATGGCCCAGGTGTTGTGGAGCTCAAGTGCAGAGCTTTGTTTTTATTGCACAGCTGTTTCTACTATGTTCGCTCCGCCACTATAATCAGTGGCTGAGTAGAAGACGACACTAAAACTCACCATCAAATGTTGCTGAAATGTGATTAGAGTGGAAGAAGAACCCCTGGAGTCCAGGGTCAAGTTTGTGCATTTTTCTGCCCAAAGCTTGTGAAGGAATTCTTTGGCTTCTTGGCAAATCCTGGAAGTTTGCGATTCACGGCCTGGCTCACTAGGAACAAGCCCTTCCCCCCTTCTTTCCCTCCCGTCACAGCCTCGCGTCATCCTTAAGTATCACTGCAGAGCGAGCGTGGTGGGTTTGCAGGAGTGCCACTCTAATCATTATAATGCATCTCTGTTCTTTTAATTAAGGAATGATGTCCAATTGCATGACGTTTATAAGGTTAGAACATCCATTAGCCTGCAACAGATGCTGCGGCTGAATAGCTAACTAGCCCCGAACAGACACGTGTGGGCTCTGATTCTGGCGGGCCGCGGAGCAGCAGCGACCGGTTCCGAGATAGTGAGAGAGCCTCACATATCATCCTCCCTGTTTGTGTGGTTAAGGCAAACCTCCCTTTCCTTTGAACTGGAGTTTCATCTACCTGTCTCCCACCACTTAATATCCTTCTCCTCTCACTGCCTTGGAGCAGAAACTGGAAAGAGATTTAAAGATTATAGCTATTGAACTTTAAACAGCTTATAGCCATGGAACATAAAACTGGCATTAAAATTTGTGATTGCAATTAAACGCAAGTTTTTCGCAATGAGAATGTCAAAAGCAGCCCTAATCATTTTTATTGTGCCACTTAATTATTGCATTGCACTTCTTCCCCACCCGAGCCAAATGCATTCTGGGTGCATAATTTCAACCTTTAGCTCCTCTGCTCACGCTTATGCCAACAGCAAGATGAGCAGTCTGCTGCTAGCTGCTCTATTCCAATGAAATAAGCTTGTCTGAACCGCTCCACCACTGCATGCTGTATTTGCTGGGCATCCAGCCAGCCCTCCTCTCAGCGGTGACCTCAATTTTCTTATAAATACCTTCTGTACCCGTCCCAATGAACGGTAAAGGACAGTCTAGTCAAAGCATCAATTGAGGCTTTGCTAGTCGACTGTGGCACAAAACTATAAAATATTTGCACCCGAAGTGGGAATTAACCCCAGATAAATGATGTTTAAATGGATTAATCTACTGTACCAGGAATTACAGCAGGGAGGTGACAACAATTAAATATAGCAAGTGGTCATAATGTGTTATATCGTGCTACTGGATATTTTGTTTTTTAAACCGGTCACAAACAGTTTTACTTGTATTCAATAACATTTACTTATCTTACTGAGACATGATTGCAAGTAAATCTTGGCCAAGATAGTTTTCAAGCAGGTTGTGCAAAAAAGTTCTTTAAAAAAGCTACAGATAGCGGATAACAACAAATGCCAGGCTTGGAGTCCCGGTGAATTAGAGTTCCACCAAACGCATGGGTAAATAATTTGGGAAAATTTAGGTTGGAGTCTTTGTGGGTTAGAATCCCACCAAACGCCTGGGTTGGAGTCCCAGTGGGTTAGAGTCCCACCAAACGCCTGGGTTGGAGTCCCAGTGGGTTAGACTTGCACCAAACGCCAGGGTTGGAGTCCTGGTGGATTAAAATCCCACCAAACGCCAGGGTTGGAGTCCCACTGGGTTAGAGTTCCACCAAACGCCTGGGTAAATAATTTGGGAATATTGGGGTGGGAGTCCTGGTGGGTTAGTATCCCACCAAACGCCTGGGTTGGAGTCCCGGTGGGTTAGAGTCCCACCAAACTCCAATACAATAATGTTTTTTGTTTTTTTTCCATGGCTTTGCCTAGTTTGTCATTGTTTCTTATTTATTTTTGTTTAATTGCATTTGTTACCTTCATCCTTTGTTAAAATGTTTTTAACTGTAAAGCACGTTGAGTTTCACATTGTGTATGAAAGGTGCTATACAAATAAAGTATATTATTATTATTATTACAGATATTCGCAATACACAAAATATAGAGTTAACATAATATTTAGCTGAAGCTAACTAATTACAATTTGTTAATTTAACAGACTCTTTTATCTAAAGTGTGTTAAAATGGAGTAAACAATTAGTATGTTTTAATAATAATAATAATAAGTAATTTGTGACATCTTGCTCAAGGATGCTTAAAAGCTGTGCATGTGGTCAAGTCAACTTTTCAGTTGAGCCACCGTAACGACTGTGACTAACCGATCCTGCTGATTCATCAACCGCTTCACCAAATAAAGACAGGTGCTTGCACTACTGTATTTTACAGCTCTGCAGGTTTGATTTTTCACATTCCACACGTTGACTATCTTGTACTATATTTGTACCACATTAACATCAATGTTTTTTCAACAAACATGGCGTCATTGAAAAGTCTAGTCTTGGCAGAGATGAAGCCATGTCTCAGGTGCAGGGCTGGAAGACAGGGGAGTGAGATGGCCCATTTGTTCCCAGGGCGGGGTGAGGGTCTGCTGGGCAGCTGTCCGGTAATTAGCCCTCTCCCTGGCGCTTGCCCCCTGGCATCTGTCAGAGCAATGGCTTACAGTGATTGTGGCCCCCGTCCAGCTCTGGGGACGCACTTCACTGAGAACCATTAGGCCTTATTTAATCACACACACCAGCAGTTAAACACACTCATCGCAGGTACGCCGGTCACGCACATCTGGTCGAGGCATGTAGGCGTAAAAAAAAAACTACAGTACATCAAGAGGGCGCCAACAGAACTTTTTTCCCTGCTCGTCTCCACACACAATGTTTTTTTATTTATTATTTCTCCTAGTAAAACCTACGCTACCCTCATCTGCTCCCTTAAGCGCAGTTCTAGTCGAGCATCAAAATATTAGACACCTGACCGACAACGTTTTAATAATCCACCACCAGACGTGTCCACGGTCCACGTATGAACAGCCCATGTGGGAGTTGAGGGATCGGTACCTTTGGCTCTGACTTGGACCCATGTCATCAACCCACTGAAGCACATGCAGACCTTTCCACAGAGGACGTAATCTCAGAACAACATTAACCATGTGAGAAAAGATTCCCCTCTTCCCCTTGGTGTATCACAGGGACTCTTAAAAAGTCCTCTAAATGAAATGGATGCTATGCGCCATCAATAGCTCGGTGTGGAAATGCTGTAAAACAGTGCAGTAAGATGGCCTACAAAAAGCACTTGGATTTTACTGCACTTTCTGTGTGCCTCTGCCTCTGGCTTTCATAAAGCAGTTAGTGTTTACCACACTTGCGGCGTAATAACCCTGTCGTGGGGACAAACAGAGCTCTCTTGCCAAAGATATAACCACCAAATGTTTTGCCGGTCACGTCTCTTAGCAATCCTTCCTTTCATTCGCACTGTATCCCGGCAGCCTTACTATAGGCGACTAAAGCGTCTGTCTAATTCACTCCTCCGGTCGATGTGTGACTCTCACCCTTCATCCCCATCTCTCTATTTGCCATCTTCTCTTCCCTCGCCCGTCACAGTTCTTTCAGGGCTTTCACGTTCTCCCTGCTTTTCACTTAATCTCTCATCGGATACAAATGTAATGTTTTGTAGAACTTAGGGCCCCCTGTCAACACAACCAATAAGAAAACATATTTAAAAGATATATTAAGTATGCTTGACAAGAATGTGCAAAAAACTAAAACAAAAACATGGCCTGCCTCAACCATAATGTGCCCCCCATCTCCATCGACACTCCAAACAAAGTCAAAGAACCGTTGTCATCACCACAAACATACATACAGAATCTTTACTCGCAAAGGGTTTAACAGATCAAGGTAATATTACCTTGAACACACCTTAAAAAGTTTTGAAAAAGCCAGTCAACGGATTAATCTTCTAGGACTCTCTGTTCTGCAGTAGCCCATGAGGAGGTATTCTTGGACAGGAGTCAGATTTAGCCCCCACGCTTTCTCCCCGTGGTGTCAGTGTCAGTCTCGACTCCCCCACACCCGCTCCCCCGACACCATCTCCCATGGTGCATTGTAGGGGCCGCCACAGTGTTGTGAGAGAGAGCCTAAGTGTCCTTGGGTGAAGGGGGCTCCAGAGGAGCTAATGGTGAGAGCGGTATGACTAATGGGGAAAAAGCGTGACAAAATAAGACAAATGGTTTCGACCAACTTCATTACCTAAGTGACAGCTTGACGGCCCCGCTGTATAATATGGTATTTTTCATCTGTTAGATGCTGCTACACTTAAGAGTTGTAGGCTGGAAATGTGGAACTTTTTGAAGACTTTGCAGAATGAGTTGTGAACGAGAGATACCGTATTCTTATGCATTGCGACTTAAAGTTATCGGCAGATGTTGCAAGCAAATTGTAAGATAATATACTTTTTTTTTTTTTTTTCACTAAATATCTACGCTTTGCATTCCGTTATCTGTGTGTGATAAAAGAATCTGGTACTTCTACACAACGCTGGCTCCGTAAATAGGACAATAAACAAAGTGGTGCGCAACGCTCGCAACACCTACTTGGCTTCGCAATGCAGTTCAATGTGTGGGGGCGGAGCTTCTGAGATTGATTTGAGCCCGAAGTCAGAAAGCATTCTCGATAATGGGGAACATCCTATTCCAACATCAAACTGTCAAGCAGATCAGCGCCTATACAACCTATACGGTACTGGAGGGTTTCATATTCAAGCTTTTGTCTGTTATAAATCTGTGGGAAAATGCTCTGTGGACATGGAGGTTCCTAGCTTGAAACCACAATGTCATGTGAAATTCCTTTTAAACAGTAATGCACTTGACAAAATTACAGCCAAAATTAAACAGAAGATTCCATTCCTTAATTCATACACTAGTCAGTGATACTGTGAAGACAAAAAAATGCAATGCAAATACATTTGCAATATTTATGGCATTAACTAAATGCTAGAAATATATATTTGAATGTTGTTTTCTATTTGTATTCATGACAGTAAAACCTCAAGAGAGGAGAATGTCGTGCATTGTAACAATCTAAAACAGAGCACTCCCTGCAATATACAATGAATACGTGGCAAATATAGCCTCATCTGCTCAATATCAAGCCGCTTAATTTTTCATGAAAGGAAAGGTCATATGGTCTACTGTAATCTAAAGTCTAAGCTTATGAGATGATGCCTGTCTTATGCTGTAGCATTCATTATTCATCCAATACTTGGGAGTTCTTCCTGAGGAATACCAAGATTTGGCCTACTATATTTCTTTAATTTACACACAATTCCACAATATTGCAAAGATATCTTAAATAATTTATTTCCTGCTTCTCACAGTACAAATATACTGTATAAAAGATGAGAGGGCGATAACTGGTTTTCTAAGAACTTACCTGGACGATGACAAATATCTGCAAGAGAAACAGACATCAAAATCAAATTTGATGGTCAAGACCTGGTTTTATCTTCTGGTATTATTTATCAAAAATGAATGTGTATTTGTGACGTGCGTGTCGTTTGCAATCACGAGGTACCTTCGTCATAATGTGAACATATTTTTCAGGTTACAGTAATTGTACAGGGACACTCCATGTTTCACCTGGATTTGCCCGTGTGGTTAAAATCAGCATTACAACAACACTGTTGCTTCATTTTAAACTCCAATGGTGCATGTCCCCGCCACACACAAGAGCAGAGTCACATGAACTTCTATCAACTTCTCCCCATTCAACTCTGTCATTTCTCTACCCCTCACCCTATAGCCACATCTATAACATGGTAGAGTAATATTTTTTTTAATACTATATTATTGAAGAGAACAGCTATATGTAGCGTTTACTGTTTTACTTCCTCTAGCTACACCGTATTGCATTAAACCTGACCCGAGTTCAAATGAAACGACTATTTGCTGCTGAATGTATTTGACTTCCAATGACATATCTCCCAAGCTCGTGCCTGTGTAAATGCTGCTAGGCTAGGTGTGTTGCATGCTGTGTTAAAGCCAAGGAGCCAGTGCCTCTTCTAAAGGGAAAGAATCCATCAAACCTACAGGGGAATAGCTAGGTAAAACAGCTGTCTCGCTGCAAGGAATGTGCTCCATCCGGCAGCTTTGTAGATAGTGTGTTATTGTTGAGCTTTCTCTCCTTATATTCCCTCACCCACTCGCAATTCCAACTGCGACCACGCTTATCAAATTTGCCCCAGTTCCTCCTCATTATGGCAATTGTCGTTTTACACTTTTTAATAGAGACTAACAACCCCCACAAACATATCACGGAGGTAAGTGAGAGGGCCAAACAATCATAATCCACTTTATTCTATGGATGGAACGATAGTTTTTTCAGTCCCGATACCGATACAGGTACCACCGGCACATTGGGTTTCGGTCGATACAGAGTACCGATCCGATTTCAGTGTTAAATTAAGTTTTAAGTTAAATCTCTATTTTAGGACTAAGATGCATTTTATTAACCTGCTGCTGATAGTGTGGCCTGGGTAGGTTAGACATGGCTGATGCTTCACAGGAGACATACAGGAGACAGGCGTGTACATTTAAATGGATTTAATGGGATCAGCCCCATGGATCGGTTACAACTGTTTAATTGTCACCCATACTGATCTAGCTATTTAAGTCAGTATCGGGCCGATTTCTGATCTCAGTATCGTATCGGTGCCATCCCTACTTTATTCCCCCTGTATTTTAACTATGAGCAGATTATGTTTCCTACAGCAGGCCCTTGGGATCACTGTGCGGGAAGGGTGTTGACAGTTAAAGTTTTATCCGTGGACTAGCGTAGCTCTCGGGCAGCTAACAAGGTTTTCCTCACAAAAGGAAAATATGGACTGTGAGGACAACGCACTGACCGCGGATATGGAAGGAGTGCGAAAATTAATTATTCTGAGGTCGTCATGCGTCTCTGTCGCGTACACATCCAGCGGGTTGTTCTCGGTGGGGCTGCCCCCCCCCCCCCTCCCTCCCGACACTCTCCTATGTGTCCACGCCTCGGCTGCGTGCTGAGAGACATCCACAAAGATTCATGAATTAAAGCTTGCACTAAGCGCTGTGCCTGCCCGCTCACCACCCATTCCCCCTCCCTGCCTCACTGTCCTCCGAAGGCAGTGTCTTCAGAGAAGCAGACAGGGTCACTGTCCACAAGCCTGCCTGCCTGCCCGCGCAGCCAAAACCCCAGTGCACGCTGGGTAAAAGAAAGAAAGGCAAAAATGTTGAAATAAGCAGCACAGAGGACTATGTGACGGGGGCCTCGGCGTGTAAACATCTTTTCAAAAGACCTTCCAGAAGATGAAGGCATTCACCTGGGACGAACCGAGAGAGAGAGAGAGAGAGAGCGTGCAAACAGGAGAGTATTTCCATTAGGTCCAACCAGGCAACCCAGCATTGTACAGACTAAAACACAGTATTGTATTCATATTCGAGAAATGGGTCAGTGTAAAATAAAAGCCAACATTTACAGTAAGAACAGTAGGAACATCAGATGCATTTTGTTTCAAGGTCTCAATGACTAAAAAAGAAAGGGGAATATAAGGGTGGGGATGCAGAAGAAATATCCTGTTTCCATAATGTTTTATCTTTGTGTGCCCATGGGAAACTCGAGAAAATAATAATTTGCTTTTACAAAGAGTAGCAGCGCACACATTTCCCAGCACCTCGGTGTCACAGGCTACGACTGCCGTTTTTTGTGGAAGCGGCACATTTTCCTTCCAAAAGGGCACAACAGAGAATAATAATAGTGACAATATTCGACAAAATTTTTGACGACAACAAAAACAAAGAAATAATTTACCAGGTCACCTCGATTACATAAAGCGTGAGCACACTATAAAATATGTTGTTTGTGCTGTGAAACAGCAGTGTCAACATTTACGTACTCCCGATAAGAGGATCAAGGATCCCCACACCGCATCGATTCACACGTTTATGGTCATTGTTCTGCGTGAGGACATTTAACTATTATCATCCTCCTGACCTGGCTTGCATTGGATAATTGCTACAGACAGGCTATAGGCACTAGCACCCTTGGATGGTCAGACCTAAATTTCCTGCATAACTTATATATCATTAATATACTGTATATTTATGTGTGAAAATTAACTGAGAATTGTATGTCCTACCTTGCTCTGCCTTGTCCTACTATGCACCGCTTGTGAAATTCTAGGCCAATATCAATACTGATGTTGGAGAAATACTCCCAAACGGCAGACATTTTCTATATTTTATTTGAAAACAAGCAAAAAGTGTGCATGGCATGCGTTGCCCTTCATGCGACACGCCAGAGTTGTATCCAGCCTCTGGCTCTTATGGTATTCTACCACCTATACTTCTCTGAATCTGGGTCGGCAAGCAACCGAGTCACAGCCAGCACACGTGACAACAATTAAGATCGGCCACTGCCATCTGTGAATGTCATCGTATTTGCTGATAGGCTGAAATAGTCAATGAGGTGAATATCGTCCGATATTGATATATGGCCGATATATATTTATTGTTGTACTTTTGGAGATATTTGGAGATATATGGAGAGAGAGCCTGGGGTAGCTGTGACGTCGTCTCGTAGGACAATGTGGGGCATACAGTCAGGGAAGCGGCAATATTCACGTGGGTATCTGTTGACATAAAAGATGCAGAGACTAGAGGGAGAGAGAGAGAGAGAGAGAGAGAGAGAGAGTGAAGGAAGGGAAGATGTTTTGGTGTTTGTGGGTAACAAAGTTTTATATGAGTGGCACTTAATAAATGTTTTCATTCTTTCTATAACCAATCAAATTGTGTTTGTGTGTTTTTTTTTCTAGTGTTTTGTTTCGCATTTCTGAAGGAAAAGGATATAACCGTATCGAAATAACCAGAGGTGCTTACCACGGTTCGGAAGTCTGGAAAGTAACAGGTGCATCAACAAAATGCAATCTTAAGTAGTATCTTCCTGTCGGTAGAGGTATTTATTATTTACATTAGGATTTTGACTTAGTATTGCATGCATAAAAATGTATAGGAATATACACAGCACAATTTATATAGTGTAGGCTGTTTGTTTGTCATTCTTTTTTTTAATTTTGTATTTTTTTATTAATAGGCTATACACATTACATAAGTTAGTGAAACAAATTGAACAATTCAGTGACCATTTGATATTTGGTTTTACTGGTCTTATTGGCTAAGAATATATACACCCACATAATGTATAGGGCCACTATACATAAAATAATACTAAACAAACTTCTCCTGAATGCGGTCATACGGCTGTACACTCTTAGGCACACTCTCTACCCCTCCTGACACATGCCCATTAATGAAACAACAGGAGGAAGTTTGAGGTTCAGGAGGTGATATAGCACACAACTGATAGCTATAAAAGTTATTATTTGATAAAGGCACAGAAAAGCAGTAGGTGAAATTCAATAATTTATTTGTTTTAAAAAATATATTAGAAAAAGACTTTCCCTTATTGGGCAAAGATGAGGATTTCTAAGCTCAGCCAGGTTGCTGTCTTTGTTCTATCTAAACACTATTCCCTGTAGATGCACCCAAGCACACTTCCTTCCAAGCCCGGCTGTTGCTCTGGATAGACTGACAGGTTGAAACATTGAAACAAAAGGAGTCCTGACAACAGAACACTGTATTCATTACTTATAACATTCAGCTCCTGTACAAACCCCTCCTCCCGCCTCCTACAGTACTTCCACACAGACAAAACCTCCACTTTTACGGAATCAACTGCCAACACAGCTATCTTTTTGCTTGGAGGAAACACCACAGACGTCTTACAAAGACACATTCAAACACACACACACACACACACGCAAACCGTACTGTAAGATTCAGTCAGGGAAATGCGGCACACATGCAAAAACAAACAAACACCACGCAGACACATTTCGTACCGTGGGAATACAAATTAACCTGAGATGCCATCAGCAATTAAGTCTAATTTCGATAACGTTCAACATTTCATATTCGTGTGTGTGCTCCCATTAGCGTAATCAAGCGACAACGAACGTTTCACTGCATGTTAATGGTGTGCGCTCTCCTCTGCGTGCAGATAAATAGAGGAAAGCACGTAACTCCTGATTACATTTGGAAGGTAAGGTGCAGAGAAACAGGGTCCCCCCTTCAGTAAACTGCCCCCCTACACACACACACACACACACACAGAATTTAAAGTGGGACACACAATACAAGATCACACATACAGGTACACATACACACATAGCCTACTGTATGCAGCTAACCTCTGATTCGGTGTTCTCCAACGCACAAATCTTAATGACGTTATTCCACTGATTAAGTGATGTTGCCATTAAGGGTTGCCTGGAATTAATATGCAGTACTGCTCTCTGTACAGTGGAGCGACGTTGGCGTAATTGGAGTTGATGGGTTCAATAAGCATTAATATTACAGTATACCAGCGAGTTGGGCCTGTTTTATCAACCTCTCTCCAGGGCACTCAAATCCCAACAGAGAAAACTCGACATTGCACAATAGCATTTTCATCTTAGGCGGATTACTCACCACCGTTAGCACCTATGTCTTGTTGCTTCTACTTAATGTGAAACGATATGAATTATTTTCCCCTGAAAATTATACTAAATAAATAAAAACCACCTAATCTGACGACGACTAATGTTTACTACAGGTCCATGCAGATGACTGACGGATGATACTAACATGATAAAATAAACCCTGCTTCCCTCCAATGATGTAAATTTAAACGTGAGATAGGAGGACAAAAAATAAAAATAGATGGGTCTGTCCATGGTCGCTGATGGCCGCTACTCCGCATCACCGGCGCAGAGCTAGCCCAATCTCAGGTATTGATGTCAATTACCGAGACATCCATTAGCTTTGGAGTGTTCCGAGAGGAGTCAATTTCGGTCATGTCAGCCAGTTCAATTTCACATTGAGGTATGACCCTGGGAAGCAGCCGGGCTCAGCTAGCATAGGGGCTAATGGACCTAATGCATGATACAATAAACATGTGCCTTTATGAACCACCCAGAACCTCTTATGGGGGGAGACAGTTGAGCTCTCAAATGACACGAACTCCACAGTGCGCCTGGTCCATAAGAGCAAATAGCACGTCGCGATCACATTAGCCAACGTGTTCTACACTGCACAGTTGGACTCAATGAGGTGACACGGAGACAGTAATTACAGCAGAGATAGAATGAGGTAAAACAGATGGTTCTTCACTCACCTATACTGTCTTTAGCACATCTGTCCATCGTAAATGCATTTTCCAACCGTGAAGCGGTTATTGTCCCCTCAAACCCACACCGTAGGCTCCTGTGAGCCTTCCGAATGAGAACGTTGTCCAAAAATCTTATGTAAAATATAAAAATAAATCTGTTCTTGGGCAGACAAGAGATGCTGACCCATCTCTGGCCATGTGTTATCCCCACATCAGGAACCACGCACATGGAAAATGATACAGTGCATGTGCTGGTACACCGATATATGTATGCCCGACCCCCCGGTTGTCCCGCTAGCCTCCAGGACGTAGACAGGGCTGTGTGGCGTAAAGGCTGGGGGTGGTATTGTTAACCTGGAAGTACTTGTGTGTCGGTCACCTGAGTACAAGCTAAGAAGTCAAATGCTGGTTCGAAGGACAAAACAATCCCCTAGAGCTCTGGGGAGCAGTGTGTGCGTGTGTGTGCGCCCGTGCATGCGTGTGCGTGCGCCCGTGCATGCGTGTGCGTGCGTGTAAATTAAGAAGGTAGTCTCAGGAGTGAATGGCTTGCAAGAGCTATGAAACGGGCCTTTCGAAGGAGCAAGGTGGAAATAAGGACATGAGCATCTATTGGAGGAGGAGGAAAGTAGGTAGGGACGCTAGAGAAGGGCAATGTTGGGGGCTGAAACACCCTCCGCACAGTACAGCGGAGGGTGTTTCAGAGAGCAGGGAAGACCACGGCAGATGTCACCCATTGCAGGGGAGCAGAGAGTTTTCAAATGTTTTGGACGTTCTGGTGTGGAGACTAAGGTCTAAAGCGCCACACTCTACTGAGGCTCGTTTCATTTAAATTATTATCCGCTTATTACTTTGGTACGACAACCACTTAACTGGCCAATGTAAAGTTGATGAAACAGGTTCTCCTAGAGAACATACATATGTGGGCATGCCTCGGTGTTTGAGTTAGAGGCTGAGATAAGGTGCTGAATCCATCACCAGTGTGAGGAAAGATCATGGGAGCATTTTCCTTGTTGCCAAATCATTCTAAAATGCCTTATGCGATTTATATACGTCCCAAACAGATTGCATTAGGCCTAGGAAACGTGCTGCAACACAACATCATCCATAATGCCTGCATGCATAGCAAGTAGGACTTGCTGGGGACTGTTGTTGTAGCTCTGGTGGCCCTGTTAGTTCACTCAATTTCACATGAACACAGCAACCGTGCACTCACACTTGTATTTGTTGTGGCCAAAAAGCAGCACCCATGCCCCATTAATCTCATCCCACAGGGAGGGGGGCGGGGCGGGGCGGGGGGGGGGGGGGCACATGCCCACATCAACCTCCACTGTGGACCCCTGGATTTCCCATTTAACCAAAAGGAAACATGAAAGCTGAAAGCTGTTTGCAGAACAACAGAGACAACCTGGCCTCATGAATATATCATTCGCCCAGACACAGCCAGGCACGCTGTAGTAGGGGGACAGCCGCTACAAACACACGAACATGGCAGGTGATGAACACCAAGTTACCCTTCTCATTCACTTATGGTGTGTTCATGTGAAATTCTCCATTTTGAAAAACCTTTGATTCCAGTCATTACATGGTGTCATGCAGAACTTTATATTTTAGGCTTCTAAACAGACTACATCTTTTCTTATTGTGTATGACATGACTTTCAATACAATATCAAGACATTTAGCAGTATAGTTAAGTTTGTGGTGATTGTTCTGACCAAGCGGGAACTTCCGGTGCTGAGAAATGAATACAACAGGGAAGTGCCAAACCCTGCAGTTCATCGAATAACCACTTGAAGCTGGCTACAAAAGGGAGTAAATCCCAATAAATTACAATGTTAAAATGTCCGTCGCAAAAGTAAGAATTTTGTTTACAGCCTGGTAAAAAAAAAAAAAGGTTTTGGTCTCTATAGTTAGTCTTCCTGTTCATGCCAACTGGGGTGAATTTTCATCAGTTAAAACAAACATTAGCTATGCATTTTTCCCATTATAATGAATAGGGGGCATGGGGGGGGCGTTACAGGCCGAGTGAGGTACTGCAATGATGGCGACGGCCAGAGCCAGCACAGCACGGCGTTCCAATACATTCTTGCGAAAAGCTATGGGTGACATCACAGAGGGTTTTTTGTCCATACAGCCTATGGTTCTGACCTAAAAACACTATGGAGGTGGCTGTTCCCCAAGTTCACACTTGACATCAACTCAGCATTACACTGCAGATACAAGCCAAAGAGTTACAGAAACGTCTGTACACACGTGACACAACCAGGAGACCAACAGGAGTAATTCCAAAGCAATCCCGTTAATTATTAACAAGAAAAACACTTTCAGGAGAAACTATTATACATAAAGTGCACAGGGACAATTGGGAGAAGAGAGAAGAAGATCACAGCAAATATGTCTCAGAGTACAGAAGTACTCAAACCCACTGTCGGTAATCGCATCTTGCTCTCCAACTCTCCCCCCACTGAACCGGAAAACCACATCTGAATGCATTACGCGACAGGAGTCGCAGGGAAGATTATGAATAAGAAAGTAACATTGTTGATTATGCATTTTCAGCGCGCTGAATACAATTTACAGCTATCAGGTCCTGTGATGATTGCGCACCGTGTGTTTCCCCATGGTAGTTAAAACGGGGGAAGGAATCACGAGCGGCGTGCATACAGTAGGGCGATGGCAGCGCTTCTCTTGAGTTTCTACTCATTGTTTACTTACCGACTCCATCAATCAAGCGAATGACTAATTCCACATGAGATTACACAGCGGCCCTGCGTTGTTGAATGCATAATATTTATAGTTTCATTAGGGTTCCTATGAGTAGATAGCATGCTGAAGATACGTGGGTCCACAGAGGGTCTCGTAAAGGAAACGCCTTGTGTATTATTATCATCATGAAACGAGAATACGGCCCGGAAATGAACAAAAGCTCACTTCAAGGCAAAGACAATGCGGGCCGTTTCCACTTCAAAGGCACAATTCTCATGAAGTGACACAGGGAGGCAAACATGGTGTCTGTTTGTGTAAGAACTTGACAAGAGAACAACAGGCCAACAGCGAAACATGCAGACAAAGAGAGTCAAAAAGGATATGGGTATTGCGCAAGAACACATCAAGCTTTCTCGGTCGCCTGTTCAAAACACACATCTGTTCAAAACAACACAGCCTATGAAAATGCACCGTTGGCTGAATCTAATCAGAGGCGGCGAGGTTCCAGTGGTGACGGCATGTGCCTTTATCTCTCCCGCTTGCAAACGGAGCCCTTGTTCCATGTGGCAGGACCCAGCAACAGCTGCGATCGACTAGCAGGGGTGGGGGTGGGGGGGTGGGGGGCTTGGGGGAGGCCCCACCACAACGAGACACCCATGTTTTGTGTATAGTTCGCGTGTATTGGCGGCCGTGTGTGAAAATATAACGTTTGTTGAGGGCTTCTACAAGTGTCTACGGTAATAAGTTGGCAGGCTCCAGCAAGAAGGCAGCGCTGCTTGGGTAAACAGGCAAAGTTATCCTTGATGAAATGCAAAATGCAAGGCAGGGTGTCACGCACAGGCAAACTTGTACGCATCTGAGAACCCTCTGTTTGATGGAAATTACATTCTTTTCTCTTTTTTACTTAGAATTTTATTTAAAACAGATTTACTTTCTTCTAAGACAGCTGAGCCACACGATCCAGAAACGAGATAAGACAGAAGACCTCCAAATGGCGGTCAAGACTGGTAAAGGGTTAAAAACACACTGCATCATGGTCTTCATACGTTTAATTATGGTATATCTATGATACACTCGCGCCACAGTAGTATTTATATAGTGTTTTTGTCTCAGTTGCATAGTCTACTTATATCTTTTATTGATTCTGTATAAGGATGTTAATATATTTATGAGACACTCAGGAGACAGTAGTGTATTCATTACATCATATGAACTGATATTTGAAGATGCATGTACATGCTACATTATGTTGGTGCGCGAATCTACTAGATGATATAATCAAGCCAGTCCTAAGCCAGTCCTGTAACTGTGTAGTGTGCTGTGTTGATTCACATGCCTTAAAAGCAAAAGCCAAAATAAACAGAACAGCGCCCTGCTCCGGCAGGCTACCGCAACACTGTATTCTTAGTTGAGGTAAGCATATTACCAAGGAACATTCAAACTACTTTTAAATAAAAGGTCTACGTTGTCAAGTGACCAACATTTTGGGTACTACAAGTTTACTAATACATAACAGCAAATTAATGTATGATGTATTTGTTCCATAGGTTCCAATAGGTTAATACAAATGTCTATTAATTAGTTGATTAGATCAATTATATTACTTCATTATCTTTTGGCTACATTCAATGGTGTTTGATTTTCACCTCTTGCTCACCTCTTGCCATAATGATCCTAAACAATCAAATTCAATCCGAATCAGTTTGACAAATAAGTCGGTGGCAATTGATAACTTAGAACAGATTTCACGCTAGCTTAATGCTGGCCAATTGCAATGCCACTTTCAATCAAGTTAATTTTATCTTCATAAAAATCAGCAAGTTAACTATTTTGACAGCTTTTAATACTAACCAATCAGTGACTTTCAAGATTTAATTCTAATTGCGTTTGGTGACATAAGAGGTTAGCCCAATGGAAAACATCACCACCATTGTGATTGATAGCAAATTAGCCATTTGCTTACATACAGACTCTTTGCAGATTGCATGTTTAGCATTGAATCAATATTGTGTGTACTGGTAATATCTTTCTGAAACGCAATTAGCTCCATGGCATGGGCAGATATATGTAAAGCGTTTCAGCATGAATGGACTTGATTCAGGTTGTCCAGTGCAATTATCCGCTGGGGGAACGGAGTGGCAATTTGGCCCCAGCTCACACACACCGTACAGTTATGATTACCTTCACATTCCCCACAGATTTTGTGATGACATTATGACTAGTAATTTTCACAACCAATCTCCGCGAGAAGAGGCCTTGCTGTTCAATTGAGAGTCATGATTCCAACTGCTCTCATTGTCGTTGCTCACAACGTTCTCCTTTTTCTCATCCCTCACCCCCCCCCCCTTCCTTCCCTTCCAACACACACACACACACACACAGGTGCCTAAACAGATGGGAATTTCTAAGAAAATTTAAATCACAGATTTGGCTACAGTTCAATCCCTTCCCTGTTTTAAGAGTTATATATTTATATTCCTTTTAAGTTTTTAGATTTTATTTATATATTTATTTGGCAAGCGCACGCGGCAATTGGAAATCCATGATAAGCTTACATGAGCCGTATACTAGCTACTGTATACTAGCTACTACAGTTATCCTTGACATTTTCTTCTAACATGTAGAATAATGCAGGTATATTACTTCATTACACTGAAGCAGTCCTCAAGACTGGCACAGCCATCTTGGGTGTCGATGCGAGGTGGGCTTTGCCATTACCTTAAAAAGGCGTATTCACAGTAGCCCTATGCCAACGAATTCTGCTTATCTCACATTAAATGGAGAGGCTGTTCATAACATGCGAGATATGAGACGGCAGCCGGTGCGATAACCTCCATCTCTAACCCTTACCCTGTCTAATCAAAGTTGCTCTCTGCTGCCTTGCACTTTCGGTGTGATTTGCCTCTCAACAGCCCACCGTCCCTCCAGCAATTACAGTTCTGACAGCTTCACCGAGACACGCTTCCCTGCTATAATTACCCATGGTGTATTTATCCAAGTCCAGTGTGTACAAGTGTGTGCCCAAGTTGTTTGGCCAGTTGCTTTGGACTCCTAATAATGACCATGTCTATTAATGGGCATCCTGATTATCTAACCAGGTTGTATTCACATTGAGTGGGATTCCCTTCACTTGTGCCAAGAGAAAGACGGTCTACTGTACTAAACGAGGGTGCCGGTATCTCCTTGCTCATGAATATGGTCATGTGATACTGCAAACGGGGACTGCATGGCTCGCTGCTTGATCTGATACAGGACACATGTTCCAGTGTTGAATGGGATTTGGCTAAAAGCAGAGAAAATTATCATCATCATCACTGGGAATATATCAAATTAAGATTGTATTTTAATGAGGGCTGAACATTTTGCGTCAACCTAAAAAATGATTTCCCTAAACTGCCTTGGGTGATTTGATATTCCATCTGATGAGTTAAAAGAACACAGACTCCTTCCAAGTAAGATGGTTAGGTCCCTGACATTGATGAGTGTTTTTGGAGCTGATGATTCCTTCGGTCCCCCACAGCAGGAAAAACTGGAATGGCACACTTTCTGTCTGAGTATTTTCCAGAGTAAGCGGTCTGAGCTCTATTTCAGTGGCATGCCATGTTCATGACTAATTTCAGTGGGTGTGACGATTAACACAATGTCAATCAATCGCGGATCTGTATCTAGAAGAATACAACATAACTAATAAAAGAAACCTAAGGTAACTTGCTTGGACAGTATATTCAGTGTACACTGGGTTTATTCTACCAGGTAGAGTTTGGGGGGGTGGGGGGTGTTAAAAGGAATTCTATCTTTGTGGTTCAGAATCCAGTCCTACAGCTTTTCTCTGTTAAAATAATACAAATTAGAAAGAAGGCCCCGAACACCCCACCAAAATTGAGGTCCCAATTCCACTGGCCGTTTTTTTTCTTCTGCCAGACATACTGTATAGAAAGCCTGTCTGCAGATGGTCGGGGACATCAGATCAAGTCATTTCTACAGCGGAATATTAGCATATTTCTAAGCTATAAAATAATGGGCACCAGTATATGTGCATTTATTGAAGACAATCCCTCTATGGCTTCCTTGTTCAGCCCAGTATTTCAGGCTTCAGTCTCAATTAGCCTACATTTAATGGATGGATGGATTAGACAACGTTGTCTTACTCAGCTGAAGCCAATCACATCCGTGGGTCTAGTCTCTGAGGTGCATAAGGTGCCATGGTTTAAAATTCCCCAAGTCAAGCAGGGACGGAACACGGTGGAGAACCCGACAAGGCCAGTCTCTCTGCACCGCAGTGGGAGACATTTGCTTTGGCATGTCTGCTTTAAGAACGCAAAGAGCAGAGCTGGAGACCAATTTGTCTGCGTGAAGAAATGAGACTGAAGCTGCTTGCAATGTTGATTATGAGCAGCAGCGAGTCCTTTTGGGCCAAAAGATGTCAGAGGCTAAACAGTGCTGTGTGCCGCTGTCGTAATCATCTCCCCTTTATCCTTCATTTACAGTATATCTGTGTATTACTGTCAAATATTTGGACTGCTGTTTGTTGTTAAACCGTGCTTCTTCCTGTGCCACAGTGTAATGTCCATGTGACAGCTCTATGTAACAACCCCACCTAACCTCATGTAACAGTCAACGTGTGCTCAGTCGCTGGAACAATCTGTGACAATGTATTGTGACAGTCAACTGGTGTAATAACGGCAGTTATTGTCCTCAGTCTCTTCAGGATTCAGCATGCGGTGAAACAGACAGCGTTTTCAACATTTCAACAGTTGAAGTTAGAAGTTCGCGTTTTGAGCCATTTAGGTGCGGACACATACTCATTATGTGGCGCAGTTAACAGACGTGCCCATTGACATGCTAAAAGGTCTCCCGTGTTGAAATACGAGCGGATAAACACATTACTCAGCCGCCGTCTTCGCACATCACTCTTCGCCCTGTCAGAGGGCCGTCATGCTCGCGGAACATGGAAGAGACTCCACCACGGGCTCACGTTGGTAAATGCCACATCAAAGGGCCAGCCCTTCAGAAACCTAGATCCCTCGAAATTTCACACCCAACAGCACATCCGGAACAAGGACTGCAGGGAAAGCTTTGGAGAGGCAGACAAGTGGCGTGTTATGAAAGTAAAATGAGGCATTCCTGTAGGGTGTGTTGGGTGTGGGGAGGAGAGGAGAGGTGAATTTCCACTGTAACCCTATTAATTTGTTTCATTCTGGTGCGGGGGGGCTGTGGTTATCATTCCAATTCAAGTAATTAAAACATCACTCTGCGCCTGCCAAGGAGTTGCTGCTTTCCATGTTCGCACAGGGTCTCCGAAGCATCAGCACATTACAAACCAATTTCCCTACATCAGCTTATATTCACGTTTGATTCTGTCGCAATGCTGATGGGAGCTGGAACAGGGGTCTCTGTACACAGGAATCTAAATAACGTTATGAAACTTGGCGCAGACCTAATTTATAAACCAATGCCTTGGCATGAATTCCATTACGACCCCCCCCCCTCCCTTCCCATCCACCCACTTTCCCCACCAACCTTCTTTATTTGTGGGAAATAAGGGAAAACTAAAATTATGAAAACAGCATCAACATACATTTGCTGGCCTGTAGCGGTGGCTCCGTTGCAAAGCTCCAATGCACACAGAAGGTAGTAGAGGACGAGGTTTTATAAATTATCCTCCCTTTGGGGAGAGCAACTATATATCAGCTATGGTTGCTGAACTTTTATCATTAGCCATATACTTGGTTCCCAGGAGGGCAGTCCTTGTATTTTGAACCCAGGTCGAACTGCTTAATGAGGCACAAAAAGGATACAAAGGAAGAATTGAGGCTAACCAGGAGAAATTACATCGTTCCCTGTGTTCTACCTTCCAACCTTCATGTGATGCTAGTGAAGGTGAGAAAGCCTAACAGTGAGGATTCATCTCTTTTCCTGTCAAATCAAATGTTTGATCACAGACACCAGCTCTAATCACACACACACACACACCTAAGGGGCAAAGTTGCACGCAGCCTCGGCATAATTGCGTCACAACTGGCCAAATCACTACTACGCAAACATTACCAAAAATTACCACCTCCAGGCACAGTGCCGTTGACAGAAACCCAACGCGGGCCTGTAAACCCCAAAAGAAATGTCTGGTGACGCCTTCAGCTGTTACAAACGCAAACGGCGGTTTGGAGAGTGTGGGGGTGGACAAGGGGGTGGGTCAGAGGGGTGAGACCTTGGAACATCTGGGAGATCCCTTGGTGAGCCACTGGCAGCCGGGCTGGGGGAGGAGGTGTCAGGTCTGAGTGACACAGATGTGTGGCCTTGCGTCCGTCCCAGGTTACCAAGCTGGGACGGCTCATTAATCAGCGGACGTGCCAAGCAGAGGGGGGCCACCGCTGCCAACTGTTTCACTGAGCATTGCTTCAGGTGTGTGCACACACACACACACACACACACACACACACACACACACACCGCCTACAAGTACAGTGCAAATGACATGCACTGCATATATTCAAATGCATACACGGCATGTCTGCGCCAACCCCTTCACCCTGTCATTTGAATCAAATGCAACAGATTATCTATTTTACTGCCTGTTATTGTAAACACAGCATTGCTAGAAGAACAACAGGTCCTAGTATATCACCATTACAGCACTACTGTACACTTGGGAGGTAACTGTCACCTTGTCTTGGGTAAAAGCAATTTAATTACTTATCAAATGGCCTTCAATGTCAACGGACTAAATCTGTTTCATAAATGTGCAGGCAACCATTGCTGACTTATTCTACCTCCCGAGGGAAGGAAAATCAATTTTAATCTAAAAGTGTTCATGCCATTCGGTATGCATGTTTTGGTGCAGCATAAAAAAAAAAAATACAGTGACTCTCTGACAAAGGGGAGGGGGAGAGAGAAAGAGAGAGAGAGGGAGAGAAATCATAATTGAAGTTGTTGTTTGCATTGCTTAGTGAGGCACTATTTTGCAGAGCACTGCCGGAGTCATGTTATATTGTATTGTCAACATTCCTAATGAGCTGGTGCTATAATTTAGGAACAGAGCAGGTGAGGGAGGATGAAAAGGAATACCATCAATTCCCTTTGTACCTGCGTTTTCCCCTCAGCTACTGAATTAATACAGGAACTATAGTTTATCGCTTTGAAACAGCCCAATTTTTTTCTGTTTGTGCCAATCCTTGCTCCTTCAACATTTCTTTATATTTAATACTTGACGTTACGTGTACAATGGTGACAAAAGTCTATTTTCATGTTTCTGTTTGGTTTCACCTTAACAAAACCAGATGAAATACAAAGCTCTAAATATTTTGTTTGCAGATAACAATAGTCCTTGTTTCCACTTATATAAATAAAACATTGCATAAGTTAGTTTCAAAACTATGTGGCCTGTGTATGATCCATAAACTGAAGAAGAGAACACCAGTGCCAAGGAAGGAATGGTTATGGAGATTGGGACAAAGAGAGGGTTTCTGCAAAGCCTTCTGAAGGTAGAAAATCACCTGTAGATTTGCTATCACTACAGGTCTTCATTTCAAACGGTCTTGAAAATGTCAAGGACAGCAAATCTGGGTCAGAACGTGTCTGTGATGTGCTCATGGTTTACTGAGCTTCCATAACATGAAGAGCATTTTGGCTCTGTTCACACAGCGGTTCACACATCGAAAACGGTCAGGGCTTATCAGTGTACTATAAAGCGTCGTTCAAAACCTCATTAGCGGTTGCTTGACAAAAACGTGTTACAGTTAATTGAATACTGTGTCACTGTGTGACTATTTAGTATGCTCTCCATGTTTCATGTTTAGCAGTTTCCATATTTATTAAATATGGTTGTATGCTCCTGACATGGACACATCTGTTTTCAATATGTCCAGTAGTAATGGCCAGTAGCAGAGCAAAATTTTAAGTTTACGTGGAGATGTTTTAGCCTCGCAAAACAATCCTAATCTCGCAAGCTTCAGTTTGACTTTGCCTCGAGAATAAGTATCAAGAGCTTGGAAATCGTTGTGTTTTAGGCCTGTAAACAGAGTGTGTGGCCAATCAGCATTGTACAATTGTTGTGCAATATAGCCTTATCTAAGTTAGCCTTATCTTAGTTAATTCATTAAAAGAGCTAAGGCTTTTCTCAATGGAAAATGTGTTGTCACTGATATATATATATATACATACACACATATATACATATACACACACACACACACACACACACACACACATATATATACACACACACACACATACATATATATACACACACACACACACACATATATACACACACACACACACATATATACACACACACACACACATATATACATATATATACACATACATACACATATATACATATATATACACATATATACATACACATACATACATACATATATATATACATACATACATACATATATACATATATATATATATACACATACATATATACACATACATACATACACACATATACATACATATATATATACACACATATATATATATATACACACACACATATATATATACATATATATACATATATATACATACACATATATACATACACATATATACATATACACATAATTACACATATATATATACATACACATATATATATACATACACATATATATATATATATACATACACATATATATATATATATACATACACATATATATATA
>JAODLL010000010.1:943689-965642 GCA_026546735.1 Forbesichthys agassizii
CACCAAATATCTCCTCATTTCGCTATTTTACTGTGCTGTGCAAAGAATAATCTGGTATTTCTACACAGCCCTGGCTTTTTGTCAATTCACCAAATATCTCCTCATTTCGCTATTTTACTGTGCTGTGCAAAGAATAATCTGGTATTTCTACACAGCCCTGGCTTCGTAAATATGACCGTAAACCCAGTGGCGAACACCGCTCACAACAACAAAGCAGTAGGCCTACTACGCTTCGCCTCACAATGTGTGAGGCGAAGCTGCGGAGGGATATGGTTTTGATTTGAGCTCGAAGTTAGCAAGCATTCTCCAGAATAACAAACCCTGCCTCTAATACTGTACATCCCATGCTTAAGGGTATACTGTATATAGTATCCATTTACAACCCTGCTTTGTAGGGGTCAGGTCACACACCGTACATGTGCTTACACAGACGTATGCAAATATGGCCGCCTTTCCTGTAGCAATTGTGTCTGTGAGGGTACGGAGTTAGTGTAGGATCATGGGCACAGCGGGGGAGGGTGTGTGTGGGGCGGTGGGGGCACGGTAAAAGGTTTAACTCTCAGCGGGACAGGTTAACAATATATTACAGTCTGAAGGTCAATGATTCGGATTCATTTGTTTGTTTAGGCCTGAGCGGCTCCGGCGTTATTCAGGCTAGCCTTGACACGCATTAAGCGTTCGCCCTGCTAATGCCTGTCGCTGTGCTTACGCTACGCCTGACTGAGCACATACCTGCACTTATTGAACAGACAGTGATTACATAAAGGGCCCTCTGCCTGCCTTGATGCCAGAGCAGGGCCGTTTGAGATCACACCGGGGCAACAGTACATTCATCACCGCCGCCTTAACCACGGAGGGTAGACGTGCACCGTTTGCCGCAGCCAAGGTCGGCTAATGGCTTGGCCCTCCAATTAGAAGCGGTTGAGGCCAAGGTCCCGATACCCCGTAAACTCTGTCAGTCAGGGGACGTTGATCGTAGAGTGGCAGTTATTGGCCCGACGGGTGAACGCTGGACTGTGGTGATGAGGTCGACACTGACCCAATCGCTTATCTCCAATCAAACATCTGCTGTTGATCTAGTCACGGGCAGGGGGGGTAAAGGGTCCCGGGTCACTAGCTGACAGTCACATCATTTATGGCTTGAAGACACGGTGGGTGTGCTGGTCAATTAGGGGTCATCTGGACACCCCCCCTTTGTCATGTGAACAGAGGAAAGCATTTCTTGATTGCCTCCATCTGTCATCATCCTAGCATAGGGATGTGGTTGCACAATACTACTGTGTATTTACAGAACCTGAACTGCTTTAATTTAGACTGAGATCTGCCCATGCCTGTCCTAAGCTATAGTGTACTATTCAATGATGCACTGACATTTCCACAAACGCGTCTCAAACACTTTCAATAGCGTTCTGACATGTGGAACTGT
This sequence comes from Forbesichthys agassizii, assembly GCA_026546735.1. Taxonomy (NCBI): domain Eukaryota; kingdom Metazoa; phylum Chordata; class Actinopteri; order Percopsiformes; family Amblyopsidae; genus Forbesichthys; species Forbesichthys agassizii. The sequence continues at coordinate 945,116 of JAODLL010000010.1, forward strand.
TCGCAACAGACTACCAGTTATGAAGGAATTCCCACTTTTTAAAATGCTATTTTAAAAATGCATGGGATACAGGAACAAACAACATATCTGAACCACAGGAGATGATTGCTTGCTCGAGAGATGTACTGACTGCAAGGAAGCGATTTCACATGCAACATAAAACAATAAGCAAAAACATGTAGCACTCTGCTCGGGGATTCAGCAATGTTTCTATTCTCTTTTTTTCAAAGAGAAAGCTGAAAGAAAACAACATGCAAACATCACTATTATGTTGCAAAGGGCAGTTTATTCTCATTTATAGTTAGGAACTTCTAACAATTAAAAGACAAACAGCAGTAGCTGTTTAAAGATATAGTAAGACATTGTAAACAAATAGAATACAAATGTAAAATGCATTAAATATCTCCTCGCATTCGACTATCTTACCGTTCTCTGTGCAGGCTGAAAACATAATCTGGTACTTCTACACAGCCCTGGCTCCATAAAGAGCACAAACAAAGTGGTGCAGACTGCACACAACAACTATATAGCCTTCGCAATGAGTTTCCAATGTGGGGGGCGGAACTTCTGAGGGACCACCCTAGCATTGAATGGAGGAATGTTTTTGTTTTGATTTTGAAATTAGCAAGATTTCTCAATAATTACATGAAGGTAATGTTGCAAGCTATTGCAAGATAATTGGAAGACAATACACATTTTGTCAAATTCACCAAATATCGCCTCACATTTCACCATCTTACCATTCTCTGTGCATGTTGTAAAAATGATTGATAATTCTACACAGGCCTGGCTGTGGCGAACAATGCTCACAACAACAAGCCGTAGTACTACGCTTTGCTTCACAGTGTGTTTCGATATGTAGGACAGTGCCGCGGACGGCGCAAAGGATTATTGTTTTGATTTGAGCTCAGGCATTACAGGTAGCCAGGAAGTAGTGTTGTAGTACTCGAGACCGGTCTTTTTTAAGATCTCGGTCTTGTCCCCTACCGTTTTTTTACTCGGCCTTGTCTCGGTCTCGGACCAAGAGGTCTCAGGAATTTACTTCGAGACTGGTCAAGACCGGTCAAGACCACAACTGTGGGAATATAAGTATTGCCCCATGGTGCATATCTAATAATAATTCTTGTGATTAGATGTAAATCCTCCCTTAAATGTCTAATGTTTTACTTTACGTTCTGCCACTGGGCAGACCGGCTGGCTGCAACTGCAGTGCATCACTGTCTCTCTGTGTGTTTGTCAGACTGGGCCAAACTAATACTTTCAATATTGAGGGGATATACGAGCGGCTCCTCCCATCTTGGACTGATCCTTGAAATTCTGATATCTGATTGGCCCAAGAGTTTTCCCAATATCGAATAGAAGAGTGTTTTTTTTATTTTAGTTTCTTATCAAAATACATTGAGTAGACAAATAGATACGTGTGGAAAATTTGAAAGACGAGCACTCCTAGCTTTGGTGTAAAATGTAAAAGACAGAACACACAGACCTATGATGCATCCCAAGCCAAGTAAGTAAGTAAGTACATTTTATTTGTATAGCACCTTTCGCAGACAGCAGTCGCAAGGTGCTTCACAGAAATACAAGTTGCAATAAATATTATCTTACTGCACAGATTGAGCAAACACAAAGAAAATGCAAGGATAAGACACACCATAAATACCAACAAAACAAAAAAAACAGAGAGCATCCGATATTAAAATTGGATGCATCCGATTTAAAAACAAGTAAAATACACAAAACTGTAATGTGGTTATCCTACTTAAAGGCTATTTTAAATAGGTAGGTTTTAAGATGCTTTTTAAAAGTAACCACAGACTCCAATGATCTCAAGGGTAAAGGAAGGGAGTTCCAGAGCCTAGGCGCCACCGAACTGAAAGCACGGTCGCCTCTTGTTTTAAAATGTGTTCTGGAGATGACTAAAAGAGCTTGGCTGGAGGACCTTAGAGCCCGACTAGGAGTTGGTTGTACTAAAAGGTCCCCAATGTATGCGGGAGCAGCATTATGTAGGCCTTTATAGGTCATTACGAAAATTTTAAAATCAACTCGAAAACTGATAGGCAGCCATTGCAAAGCCTTAAGTACAGGCGTGATGTGTGTTCTTTTATCTGATCAGATATCAGATAATAGCCTGGCTGCTGTGTTTTGAACCACTTGCAGGCGGTTCAAGGAAGACTTATTTAGGCAGGTATACAATGCATTACAAAAATCTAAACGGGATGAGATGAAAGCATGGATGAGCATTCCCATCTCCATTGAGGAAACCACAGATCTAATTTTGCAAGTGAAAAAAGCAATTTCGGACCACAGATTGTACATGGCTATTAAAGCACAAGGATTTTTCAAAAAGTACACCCAGGTTTCTTATGGTAGTGCTGTCTGAAGATGATAGGGAATTTATTGCCTGCCTTATCTTGGGGGTGAGGTTGTCAGGGGCTATTATCATCACCTCAGTTTTGTCTTTATTTAGCTTCAATAAATTGTCTGACATCCAATTGTCAATGGAAGCCATACAATTTTGTAATAGAGACAGTTTTTCAAGTCTATTTGGATTAAAATAAATATAAACTTGGATATCATCTGCGTAAAAATTATAATAAGCAATAAAACTATAATCTGCCTTAGGAGGAAGCATATATAAATTAAATAAAATAGGGCCTAACACAGAACCCTGGGGCACCCCACTTTCCGAAGTGGCTGAGTCTGATATAAATGTTGCTGCCGACATGGAAAAGGTCCTATCTGATAGGTACGAAGAAAACCAATCCAGAGCTAAGCCAGAGATGCGCACACTCTTATTTAGCCTGTTAATTAAGGTTTGATGGTCGATGGTATCGAATGCTGCACTAAGTTCTAGTAAAACAACAACTGAGCATTTACCTGCATCTGCAGCTAGCAACACATCATTTGATACCTTGAGGAGGGCCGTTTCAGTGGAGTGCATCCGACGGAAACCAGACTGGAACTTATCTATGATGTTGTGAGTCTCCAGGGCATCATTTAGCTGCGTGACCACAGTCTTTTCTAAAATCTTTGAGATAAAAGGAAGCTTAGAAATAGGCCTGTAGTTGTTCAGTATGGACAGATCAAGGTTATTTTTCTTTAAAAGCGGGTGCACAACAGAGTGTTTAAAATATCTGGGGGCGTAGCCCTGCTGAAGGGATTGGTTTATAATATTGACTAAACATATAGTCCAATAGAATCAATTACTTTAAGTGGTGTAGGTATGATATCTAAGGAGCTAGATTAAGGTTTCATTTTACCTACTAGTTTACTAAGGTTCGCAAAGGTGATAGGGCAAAATTAAATCAGAATAACAGATTTTGGGTGACAAGTTTGGAGGGGGGCAAATCGACGGAATGATGCTTGATCGCACAATTTTAACCTTATCTACAAAATGGGACATAAAGTTATTGCAATAGTCTTGTGAAAACACAGGGACTTGAATCGTTGTGAAGACAATACAACATAATGTCATGTCTCCGTCTAATCCAATTGGTCTCGGATTAGGCAGTCTCGACTACAACACTGCCAGGAAGTGCAATACGGCATTAAAAAAGATCAAGGCAGTGCGACCTCTTCCAACATAGTTGGCACATGGCACAGATCTTGTTGGGGCTCCCAGTAGTAATCTCTCACTTGTTTATTTCCTACACAGTCCCACTGATCATCATCCTGCCTGAGTCTGCTCCTCGTTATTGTTTGTCCTCACATTCCTGGAGAACTCCAGACAGGCTGTTGTCATTGACGACAAGCCGCACATACTGTACTATACAGACGTCTGAAGATTCCTCGCTACTGACAACCAGGCAGAGGTGCCGTGACAACCTGTTAGCGAGGTGTGTGTGTGTGTGTTTGATATAAAGGTGATTGAGAAAGGTAAAACATAGGGAAAAAAGGTGCGGGTCGTGTCACTCTCGTTTTTGAGAGGTGCGATGAAGTGTGCGTGTCTGTTCTTTGCTCCATCGTCAACTCATGGCCGAGTATATTGTCCCAAAGCCCAGCACAATACACACAGGGTCCAAGGCAAAGCTTTGTAATAACTCTCTAGGGCAAACACTCAAGTGGTCACATATAAGGCATCTTTATTTCCTTTCTTAGCAATCAGCTGAATGCAATCACACAATGCTGAAAACGAGGAATACAGGTGCAGGTGTAGTAGTAGGCGTCTAGCTGAATATGAAGAGAGCTCTACCAGGGGTAAAAAAAAAAAGAAAACAACAAAGGAAAAAAAAACGGAATCACTGCCAATATCTGTCTTTGCAACGGGTTTAGAAAACAGACAGAGGATGAGAGAATGAGTGATGAGAAATCGTTTAAAATAAAAAAAATAAAAACGCATAAAGTGAAAGAGAGAAGAAAAGAGTCGAGAACTTAACACTCAATCACTAAATTAGACCCAGACTAAATTTGGTTCCCATCCATCACTTTCAATTATCAAACATCGCCTTTGAGAATGAGTTACTTTATAACTACAGAGAGACTAATTGTCCCTAAAGCCGTGCGCTACACTGGTCCACTGTGTTGAGTGCAAACGACTTTCATTTAGCTTCACACATGACTAGCTTTTATACTCCTGCAAAACTCCTCTCAGTGCCAGGACGTGGTCACATGACAGAGGGAGACAGAGAGACAGAGAGAGTGAGAGATAGGAGTATAGCACAATGGGTATAATTAATCTTCAGTGGCGTTATATCTTATCTTATATAGAAGAAGGGTTGTCAGATCGAAGACAAGAGCTGCAGCAAAGGGAAGCAGTTAGCAGAGGAATATTGTTATCCAGGATGTGGGGATTTGGGCAAGGGAAGTTAATGTTCCGGTATACGTTTCGTTGGTCATAACAACATGGTAACATATTAACTCAGCTCTGTAAAAAAATAAAGAAATGTGCAGGTCCCTTGAAACAAGACATCGCATTTTGGGCTGAATATACTTACCAGATTTAATTCTAAAATCAGTACTTAATATTGTCTTTCTTTCATGACTGGAATGTTATTTAGACTGTAAACTGCTGCAATATTACCTCTTTGTAAACACCAAACTTTGAGTGTCACATACAGTATGCTATGGTGGTAGTGTTTGCAAATGTAGCCAAACTATTGCTATTATTTACTGGTGAGGGTGTTTAGGAACACAGCAGCTTAGTAGTGTTCAACAGTGTATTCGTTGTTCATATGCTTTTTAAGTGGCAGGACATTATTGAATTATGCCAAGGTTTGAGGTATCCAGCAATAAATGTATCTTTTAAATAACAATGACAATGTAAAATGTGTTTTTCCGATCGTTATAACGATTTTTCACACATCCTTCTGTGTAGGCAATACAATTAACACATTTTTTGTTGTTTTGACACAAAATCTATACAGTTAACACAAATATAAAATGCTTGAACTCCATTTTAAACACAAGTTCAACCAAGAACAAAACAATGGATGTCAGAACATAACATCACGTTCTAAACGTTTCTTATTAGGTCAACAGCTGTGAATTGTAACAAATATATCCCTGTATTTTATTCTATTGTTACTGAGAAACAGTTGATTGAAGTTATGCAAATAAATAACAGCGGACTCCAAATGCAGAAAACCAGGCAGATTAGAATATTTTTTTTTTTTTCTGTATTCTTCTTGTATGTATGTAGTATTTTGTATTGTCACATACATGTAACACTGTACTGTAAATGGTATTGTCACATACATGTAACACTGTACCGTAAATGGCAGCTATGTTGCATATTTGTTGTTTACTTGCAGGATTGTCCTGTTGTAAATACAGTAATGCATTTACTGAAGCAATTTAGTCTTTTTTCCCCATTACAGTAACCATGCATTCTTTTCAGTAAAGCTACTCTTTGATGGGTCATTACAGTACATTGTTGTATTGAATTTCTGCAGCAAAAGAAACCAAATGCATGCATTTACTAAACCAAACTCTACAACAACAGTGAGGTTTCAAATGAAACTGCAGTGCAAAACACAATCTACTGTATGTCACAATATTCTGTCTATTGTATAAGGACAGACCTGACACATAATAAAATAATGCAGTTTCTATTATTCCATCTGATGTTAGTGTTTTTTATGACACTGTGCTATGATTGACTGACTGTTCCTGTTGGAAGAGTGCGTTAAGAGTATAGAAAAATTGTTAAAATTATTGGACAAATCGTCATACTGTAGCGATCAGAAAAAACTCTAATAATATTACCGTCCATACATAATATGCAGTTAATATGCTTTAGTTGGTGCATATTGGTTGTTACATTATGTGAAATAGTCTCACATGTCCAGCCTTTACATATGTAAAGTCTGGCTAACTGTGTCAGCACCTGCCTATTTGACAGGCAAGGTATTTGGATTGACATGCACAACGACCAACTACATAACTCAATGACCACGTCGACCAACCCTAACCCATCTTATTGGTAAATGGACTGCATTTATATAGTGCTTTTCTAACCTCCCGGCCACTCAGAGCTGTGCAGGATTGCCTTGCATTGACCCATTCACACACACACCTTCATACACCGATGGCAGAATCAGCCATGCAAGGTGCCATCCAACCACCGGGAGCAGTAGAGGGTTAGGTGTCTTACTCAGGGACACTTCTCACCCGTCTCCCTGCTCTACCCATTGCGCCCCAGATCACAAGTAGCAGACACAAAAACATTACAGCAAAGGTCTAATCCTGCAGAAATTGTAACATTTAGTATCTCAGTTAATCCCATCATTCTGTTAGCTGGAGGTAAATGTTTATTGGGTATTTTAGGATGGGGGATTATTTGGAGAGCCATTACTTTCTGGAATGAAGATCTTCACCTGTCACTTCATTTCTCCTGGCTCAAGAGCACTTTGGTCATGATGAGTAGAGGAAATCCGCCAAATCAGCCAATGGCAATGGCAAAAGGCCTACGCCTGTGCTGGCAAAGTGTTTCACCATCAATATGAGATCAACTACCCTCTCTAATGACTGCAACATAGATGCCCTGTATGCACAGAGCTGCCGAGCCTTTAAAATGTCAACAGTGGCAGTTTATGTGCTCGCCATATGGGCGCAGTGAGCTGGTAAAAAGCTTTTTCCGCCTGTACGCCACGCTCAAATGCTAATACCTCGCCGCTCTGTTTCATTTTGGGCCCTCGTGCAGGATTAGAGGCCGGCGCCTCGCAGCGAACGGTCAAGCTCACGCCGATGAAGAGGAAGTTGGCGACGGGTGGCCTTTCTGACTCAAGCCCGACAGATTGGCGAGCAGCACAACGGGCGCACGCACCGCATCGCGCACCCGCCCGGGTCCTTTACAATTTTTTATTTCTGCTTGATTGCAATGTTAAGGGCCTGGGCGCAGCTCGTTTGACAGAGGGGAGGGGGGGGGATTATATAATACCCATATTTAGTAGCCAGGAATGGCAGTGTTTGCCTGCCACAATGATGGGTCACCGTGCATGACAGCGCTCGAGAAGTGTGACAAAACAAAACTGCAGGAGACATCACTCAGGCTTAGCTAAGGCGTCTTCACTACTCAAATGCCTTCGCCTTCATTTACAATTCTGACAACAGTTATAAAAAAAATTTAAAAAGTCTTCTTTTTTTTTTAAACACAGTTGTTTCCACTTCATAATCAGAGTTGTGTCTGTTAGCAAAGTTAGCAAAAACAAAACAGCACTCCCATCCATGTTGTCTGTCAAAAGCAATTTACCATATTGTTACAATGCTATATAAAATGGCTGCTGTGTAGCCTTGCGCAATCTGCACTGAGGAGGAGGTAAAACATTTTTAAGAACAAAATGTCACATAGGCTAGGAAGGAAGTATGTTAAAGCCAGCCCGACAGCTTTGGTCAGTCACTGTTCCTCAGCACCAGTCCTCCTTCCTCAGCTGCCACAGTTCACTCACTCACTTTGCCGCCGCCCCCCCAAACAACAACGGCCAAACAAAGGCCTTGCCTTTCCATCTTGTCGACAGACTCGGCTGCAACGTCTCTCTGTGAACACAGGGATCGTGTTCGGGGCTTTCCGCCAGCAGAAAGGAGTTGAAATTATGTAGATAAACCCCCCCCCCTCCTCCCGGGGAGCTTCCTCTGTCTGCCACGTCTTGCTCTTGCTAGTCGTGACCTGTAGGCGTCACTACACACACCCCCACCACCCCTGACCAGACCCCACATTCAGTCTGACGTGACCGAAGCAGGGCGCACACCCTCTCGCTGTAAATTGCACGTTGAAAAAGAAATAAGAAGAAAATGCTGAGGTCAACAGTGGCGTTTACCTGGCCCGAGATCTGCAGATGAGCTGACTGATCTAAAGCAAATCAGGCCTCGCGGCAAAATGAGATTCCTAATCCTAAACAAATTCTGAGGCGAGGCGAAACAGAGGAGCAGAGCTCCCTTATTTACATAGGCTGCTATCACAAACACAAAGCGACAGGGATGTGAGCCAGGCAGGCAAATGTCAACACCGTTTGACTGACCTCATAATGCAGATTAATGCTGTCATATTCTGCCATTTAGGCAGGATTGAGAAATTCTGCACATTGTGATTAGTTGAGGATTGAGTTCCCAGTTGTTCCTTCAATGTCATTTAGAATAGAGCAATTTATTTAGCTTTAAACTAGTGTGAAAATGTTGAGGAATATTCATAATTTAGCATAATTTATAGTCACTAATCTATACAATATGCCGGCTACACTCCACTTCTAGCGGACGTGCCTTGTTTAGAAATAAACAATCCATGTAGATAAGTAAAATGTATGTTTGAGAATACTACTACATACGGTACAAGAAATGCATACTGTTGAAGAAAATACATTCACCAGGTGTCACTGTATGGTTTAAGGCTTTCCTATTGGATACAAAAAAAGTAATATGCCCCTTCCTGAGCCAATCAAGGTGGGGCAGAGTAACAGACATCTACCGAGGACAGAAAAGTTATTGTTTTTGTGTAGCTGAGTGAGCATTGCATTGTAGTGCACAAAGAATGGGATATTGTCTTTAAAATAAACATTTGTCAAATGTAATTAAATAAAATGTGTTGATTGTTAAAGCCCTACATTCAGTTCAGCAGTGTTTTTAAACGGTTTCTCTTTAAACATGCATATTACTCATTATAAGCCCAGTGCCTTCACAGCCATTGTTCCACCTGGCTTCCATTTACCACAAAAGAGACCATGTATAAATGTGAGCTGCTCTGAGACGTTCACCTCGGCCATTAAATAGCAAAGATGACCCCCGCACTATGCTAAAACTAATTTGGAGTATCCAAGGACATCCACATTCTAGGCTGAGAACGGCCTAGAAATATGGACCAATTCAGATTTCATATAGCCACATTAATTACAAAATCAGATCTATACCAAATTAATTAGGCCTTGAGAGAGAAAGATGGGGGAAGCAACGGGCTAATCAAAGATGGTCTTAAATCATCTGTTGCTTTACAATACCCCCATGGTGAGCCCAATGAAAGACTATTGCAAATTAAAAAATGACAGTAATTTACTGGCTAGAGTTGATGACGGCTTCAACACCAAAAGCCTCTCGGCAGCTCCCAAGCCTTTTTCCCTCGACCCACCTCAACAAAATATACAGCTCTGCCTTTTCATATTCATATGAAGACATGCACATCAATGAAATTCATGTCTGTTTTAGAAATTGCCGACATAGCATGGCCATTTTTCTGCTACTGTGGAGAAACAAATAAGGTGTGTATTCTATCAGTCATAGAGCTGTACATGTAACAATAACATTTGTGCATTTCAATAGACGCGTGTGCACGCATGAGGCTGGTGAATGTATTACATATGGTTGGCATGGCATGCCACCTGACTAGCCTGCTGGGTGAACACTAGCGTGCGCGAGGCAAGCCTCCATGACATCATAGCGGACATCTGACACTGTCACTAATGCCAGTGCCTGAGCCAGGCTCAGTGGAGTGGAGGAAAGGCTGTGACTTATTGACAAAAACACAGGTTGAAAGGTCGCGCGGTGGCAAGCAACGCTCTTAAGGAGAGCAACAATTCCGCCCAAAAGAAATGTATGAATTAAAAATGAAAACAAAGAAATTGAAAAAATGGATAACGGCAGCGCTTCATTTGCACAGAGGGAAGCATGCTGGCCTTGTGCCCACACCACAAGACCCTGGCACAGGCAGCTGGAGCCTCAGGCACGCTCGCCCCAGAGCTGGCACCCATCTCCGCATTTCCAACTACGTCTGGATTCATCCATGACGCAAGGCACGGGGGTATTTCGGGTATGAAGTATGCCTGTGTCTCAGTGGTGGGGTGGGATATATTTAACTCGCCGGACAGGATTCCTACCGCCGCAGCGTTACGGCAGAGAGGATATTTGTGGTGTGTCGCTTATTGAGGAAACCGGACTCAGTGTAAAGAAATATTGCTTAGTGGGAGAAATAAAAAGCATGACAATGTACAAAGTTCAACCGCCAAGGAAAGGTGCTAAAGAGACCATCACACGTTAAGCCACAGTCAAGTTCCTGGCCAAAGAATGAGTCTAATTTCAAATGTGCTATATTGTCCTGGCTGCTAAAAACAGACGAGTGTGTGCAGAATATACGCAAAGTCATCAGAAGATGACCATTATGACACAAACACTGCATCTCAGAATGTCTACCATTTTATCACATATATGTGGTAAACAGGCCCACCCTTTCTGTTCAAACAATCATGAAAGGATGGGGACTTCTGCCTGTGTTTCTGTAAATAAGCCTTCGGAGAGCATGCCCGTTCTGCCTGTAGGGATGAATAACAGGGTTGAAGGAACTTTGAATCAATCTGAATTAAACAAATAGATTCTGCTGGCTCAGGGATGGCGCACACATTACAAATATGGATGGATACTTTTGGCTAATGTAATTCATATCTACATCTGCAGGCGGGCCCGTTGTATTGTCCCATCTTTCCTGAGCGTGCTCGGCTTACACAGCGCACGTGAGCGAAGAACACACGAAATGAGAGGAAAGAATAGATGAAGGGAGGCAAGCGTTCCTATATAAAGGAGGAAGGGGGGAAAAAAATCAGTTTTGTTTGTGGTTCAAGCTACCAGGGTTTCCTGTGGCACTGATTTGCGCAGACCTTACATTTTCTCAGTTCCCGGGTTTCATGTACAGCAATGTTGGCAACAAAAGATCCGTAACGTCTTGAGTGATCTGTTACCCAACCGTGCCAACTACACCCCACTTAAGACCTTATTTCAGCCACACATTTAAAAACAGTTATTCCATAGCGGGCGTGGCTCGCACATCTTTCCCATGCCATAAATTACTGTCAATCAACATCACAAAACACAGGGGGGAGAAAATAAACAATGGAAAAGCTTCAGCGTTAGTTGTTATAGAGGTTGTGTGTCATGTTTGACATAAAGGTTCTCTTTAAACAAATAAACCGTTTGCTCAGGATTGGGCGTAGACAGTAAGCAACGCTTGCGAACCGTAAGTTGTATCACACAAGGGATTTCATGCCGCTGTGTCTGCAAAATGCCAGCTCAGCTCAAACATGCATATATGAAAACGTGTTGCCCTAAACAGATCATTAGAATATTCATTCATGTAATGATACTAGATTTTACACAATGGGCTGGTGAAAATAATTGTATGGGTACGTTAAGACCTATAAACTGTAAATTGTAACCTGCAAGCAACAACACTAAGGCCTAAATTAAAACTTGAAATAAATCACACTATGTCCTCTCAGGCTATAAGGTAATTGTGATTAACAAATGGGGCACACTGTTCAACAAAGCTTGTGCAATAATTGGTTCCAAGAAAGGATGCAAACGTTGAGTCCAAACGAGAGGGTACGAGACTGACAGCGACGCAAGCTAATCTCACCGCTGTGATGTCTGAGGGATCACTCTGAAATAAACCTAACCCCACTTATTTCCTCTGTCTTGGCATGTGTGCACGTCTGTATTGTATGTGCGCGCGTGTGCTGGCCATCCTCCTAATCGTGCGGAAACACAGACTACTTACCGGAGCAATGAGGGGGGTAATGAGAAAGTAATTTTTTACTAATTTCAGCGAGCGGCGCTTCCATTCCGTGCGATTGTGTGCGCCGTCTGCGTCATTACGGGCAACATCTGCAACGACTCGCCAAGCGTACGCCACACAGAATACGAGGTGGTGTGGGGGGGGGGGGGGTTACTGGAGGAAAGAAAGAGAGAGGGTGTGGGGAGCAGAGAGGGAGTGATTGAGTCTTGATGTGTATTGAGCAGAACAAAGCCTGCCAATGCTCTAGGCTCATACTGCCTCCTATTGTCAGTATTTATACTCACGGCCGTGGCCTGACAACCAACCCCTGCACTGAGACACTTATTCCCCTCCACTCCCCAAGTCCGTCTCCAAAGCAGCTGCCGCTAATTGTGTTAGCATAAAGAGCTAAACAGCCGATTGAAGGCTTTAGATTGGGTATCTCCACAATCATTACCTCTGGAGCATGTGGGTGTAAAGGAAGGATGGGGGTACCTAACCCAATTGCAGAGAAGTTAACAAACAAAACATTTATTTGCATCCATTTGACTGATGTTCCCCCGGCCTTCGTGTAATCTCCTTTGTATATTTCTCGAACGATTCATTTCATCAAGCGGTCACAAACAAAAAAGATAATCGGATCCTATGGCAGTCTAGTTTTACTACTCATATTCCTGAAGTTATGCGATTACTGGGTTTAACTAGCTTGCCCATTTACAAGTTTGATATGCAGAGATTCTCCATGATGCATTAGCTGTCTGTCAAACCAGCACTTATGTAGCTTACACATGAACAAACACACACACACACGCACACACACACGCACACAGCAGTCTCATCAACAGACCTGTATACTCTGTAGCTCCCATAGGGGCTGTAGATCATTGGAGGCGTGTCTCGACTCTTGACTCCATCATTTGGATCTGCGCGCACACACACACACACACACACACAGCCATCCACTTCACAGGACAAACAGCGCCAACACTGTCTGAGTGAACATGGTTACACATACCATCACACGACCTCATCAAGTAACATGGTGCTCTTGTGCAATGGAGGCCCGTCTCATCTGGTCTGCAGCCCACACATATCCTAGCTCAGTCCCAGCGGTTTCTGACAGTCTGTGATTTGACTTCCTCAGCTGACAGCATGAAGGAACAGGTGCCCGTGAAATTGAAGTAGGGGCTCTTTTTATTTTAGTTTTTTTATTTTTTTGGCGGGAAATGCAGGGGAACCAGCCGCTGTGTCGGCGACTGCGAGCGACGGCTAAAGACAATGGCTCTCGCAGACCAGGCAGGGGGTTGTGAAGGGGTTAAAATCAGGAGGAGCCGCGAAGCTGTTGACTTGAATGTGTCACGGTAATCATTCTGCAGAACACCAACCTTTAGCCACGACTCACTGCTGATCTTTGAAACACACTCTACATGTGCGATTGCAGGCTGAGGGGTAGAGAAGGGTGTGTATTGGAGGGATAGCTCCAAACAAATAAAAACATTTCTGTAATGGTGGTTTTGTTCCACAGAGAAAGTTATAGACTGATAGCGGAGGTCCCTTTAACTCTCTGACCGTGTTATAAACTTCCCTGTGTAGGGTGTAAAAGAGCTATACAGTTCAATCATAAACCAATCTCCACAGCAACAGTCTGACATAACCTCTGCTTTCTGTCTGTCCACTTTTCATTCCTTGTTCTGCTCTGGGGAACAGTCTTGCGGTGTCGTTTGGCGGTCGTGAGGGCTTCTGAGGCTTGTCGTGTTATCAGGGGCTGGAGTGGTTTGCCATTATTGTGTCCACACACTTATTATAGATTCCATTAAGATGGCAGTTAAATTGGATGTCCCTGACACTTTTAGAGAACGTTGTTTGTTTTAGACAATACATCTTGATGCCAAGTCACAGAAGTATTAAGTGTTTAACAAAATAAGAGATGAAATGAAATGACAAACCCCCCAACACCTTCAAAATAGTTATCTTTACATTAAAATATATATTCTTTAAGCCATAACTGATATGAAACTATAAAATATCCTCTACAAGATACGGTAATGTCTTGAAAGCATTGAAATGGAGTTCAACAGAAAAGGGAAATTCTTGAAAGACTAAGCTCACTGTTGATGTTCAATACAGTATTTTGCCAATACAAAATGCTGGGGTAAAAAATAAAAATAAAACGCAGTTAAAAGCTATAGTACAGGAAAAGCAGAATGTCAACACACACACACACACACACACAAAATGTGCACAAACATACACAAATGCACACATGGAAGAAAATCTATGTTTATTATATACTTTGGATAATATACTATATTATACATTCCACGGGACAGCAAGCAAATTCACCAATATTCAAAGCATCCACATTACAGTTTAAAAGTCCATCTGACATGACAGCTGAAATTATAAGATACATGAACTAATACATTTCTCATACAGTGTTTCGTTTTACACTGGGCATTTCAGAACACAAAACCAGTAAACAACTTCAAGCCGTGAGTAACCCAGCCAAGTACCGCGCAAACAATTCTATTTCTCTGCGGCGGCTTCTCGCTTGTGAGACATTTTCCTTGCATGGCTGAGGAAATAGAGCATTGTAAATAAAAGATTAGTGCGATTGTGTCACATTACGGCGAGGTTCCCCTCTCAGCTTAGGCTGATTTGTGAGGCCGTTCAGCTGTGTTTCCCGAACGCTCCTTTTAAAATGGACGTACTGGGCCTTGAATTGTTTTGCGGCGGAAGCAGTCCCAATTAATACCACGGCGCCATAAAATAACTATTGAACTGACAAACGGGTAAATAAATGAGGATTTGCTGCTGGAGATGCAGGGACGGATGTGTGCTGGTGAAATTTACACCGCCGCTCTCGGAGGAAGTCTATTCAGTCATCTAAAAACGCCCTGCTGTCTCGCCCAAGCAGGGGTGGTTAGGAGATGGACCCATAATCTCTAATGTTGACAAGGGATCATTTCAATATTTACGGCGGGCTCTACAGCACATAGAATGATCGCCCGTGATTAGGCCACGGCTCTTTAGTGTAGCAATAACGTGCGTCAAGGACAGCACCGAAGATGAGGCCGTAAAGTGGTCTCAAGGAAGTTGAGATAAATGGCCTTAAGGAGCCACAGAAGACAATCCGCCTGGAGTTAAAAAGGTAGCCTATAGCTTTGAACATACAGTGCCACCACAAGCTGAATCTAAACAAAACAAAAAACGTGTAAATCAATATAAATCAATTGCATACGGACCCAAATACAACCTCAGTTTATATCAGTTGTGAAATGCTTAGGCTACTTGGTATTCATTTAATAAATAGCACTGACCAAAGCCGAGTGACACTGTTTTCATCCCATGAAGCTTAACACTGTTCCCTGCATGCTGATGAAATAATACAAGCTGACTAAGTCATGTCATGACAACTGCAGGGTAAATATGAGTTTTTCATTTACACTTTCGCATTCGGAAGGTCGTGTGGTCTTAGTCATGGCTGCTATTTCCACATGCATTAATTGGACTAAGGCATTTTGACTGGGCTAAGCCCAGTTATTTTGAGGGTTTTGCGTGTCCCAATGAGTCACGGGCACATTTGGTTGCGGTTGTCTCGCTTGACACCTCCCCGTCTTTATAGCTGCCATCAGAAGGGCTGTTCAGCGGAGGGACCCATCCCAATCCAGGTGAATTCATTAAAGCATTATCATTTCAAAAATAGTCATAATCCCTCTAGCTTTTTGTGCCTTGGTTTCCCGCCATTTCACTCTCCTAAAATTCGACAGTGTGTCCACAACGACGCACACACGGGGTTTTAATTTGCAGCGTCTAAATGAATTAAGAGGTTTAAAGCCATTGCTGTTCTAGAGGTGGTATTAACCTGGTGCTTCTCATTAGCCCCCCCCCCCTCTCGGCTGATAAAGAGGCGAAGGGGCGCGCCGGTGAAGACAGACGTCTCTCACTGACAACGGGTGACAGAGTGGATCACCGCCGTCTCATGAATAGTAATGGCTGCCGCCGCACCCTGTTCTCCCCTGTGTGAGCAGTGACGGATTCCCATGTCAACAGAGACAACTGACTGGAGGAGAGAGTCTTTCTTTTTTTTGTTGTTGGTGGGGTGGGTGGATTGGAGGGGGGTTGGGTCGGTTTAGAAACTGAAATAGTGCCAAGAAGGCGCCAGCACAGCATTGTTTGGCAGCACCGCTCCCACTGCCTACCTGGGAGAGAGATAGTAAATAATGTTATTGGTGTTGTAGTAGACACAAATAGCATGCCTATCTGAAGGGGTGATGTCACCGATAACGTGTGCACGCCTTTCCTGGCTCCCCGGACCTGAGGCAATCGATAGGGCCCAACAGGGGGGAGGATGACAGACCAACATTCGAATCCAGAATTGGCAGCGCTCAATGTGACGCCATGCACTTTAAAGATGGGAACCACGGAAACAGCTTTCCAGTGCAGAGCGGTCCAGACAAATACTAAAACCCTGGGAAGGATCTGGTGTCTGTACTAGCTATTGTCTAGATGGGGGTCTCTTTTTTTTCTCAATTTTTTCATCAAATATGTTGTTTATGGTGTTCCAACATGGGGACGTCCCTTTAGGAGGTGAGGTGGGGGTCTGGGGGGGGGGGGGGTTTTTGAAAAAAAACGGTGAGCACAGCTGGGTCCCTGAAATGTTCATTTGTTGCCTCTGAACTCCCCTGGCCATGGGAGCTTATAAGACATCCAATTCCATCCCTGTTATGTGTCACTATTATGATTTCCATCCACCCCATAAGGGGCAGTGTACCCCAAAATGGGCAGTTATCACTGTATATCACATTATATAAACATAGTATGCTATGGCTTTTGGGAAATTACTGTTGCATAATCTTAACTATCTCTCCCCAAATCGCCATGCTGTGGCGTGACTACTCCACCAAAATGCCTCTTTTTTTGTGGAATAACCCAGCCTTTCTAAAATACGTGATCTCTTTCCACTTAGATTGTCTCCTCACACACAGCATGCAAACTTTTTGATGAAAGAAAAACGGAGCAACTGTCATGCCATTCCTCCTCACAAATCCAGTCATTCTTCCCAGATATGTATTAACCAGCGTGTTCATGTATGAAATAAATGCTGAATCCCGCGGCTGAAGGCAAATAGAGCTGATGCAATTTGTTGTTACATGGCAAAGGAAATGGTTGCAGATCTGTGGCCGTCAAGCAATATTTTTACATAAAGCTCGTGACAGAATGCACTGACGCACACTCCATTAGATAATCCTTGACTCAATTTGTTTCTATATTTATGTCTGTAGTCATTTCAGTCTGTAAAATGGAGGCATAATGTTCCTTTGAATTAGATTTTCAAATCAGAGAGAAAAAAAAACGAGAGAAAAAAAACAGGGAGATATAAAAATTTAAAGACCATATTAAAAGCAAAGGCAAGACAATTTAGTAGACAGCATAATTCATCATACAGCATTAATGTTTTTTATTTTTTCCACATTTAGTTTGGTCAATGCTCTGGGGTCCAAATGTATTTCAGGGCAGGATCATTTGTGTTCCTGTACAGATATAATTTGGGGTGATGTGTATGTATGCGTGTGCGTAGGTGTGTGCGTGCATGCGAACTGGTGGCAGCCTACTATAGATTCTCAAAAGCTGAGCCCTGATTTCCGGCATCAATTATTAAACCACACAGCCTGTTTAGGTAACAGCTCTCCCAATGGTCCGTTAAACGTCCCAAATCGCCACAATGTGCACAGAGAAGACGAGTGCGGCGTGCATGCTCAGCAGGCCGATGCCGTTTCCTAGATATTGTTTTGATTTGAACTCAAAGTTAGCAAGCGTGCCTTTAAACCTCAACATCACAAAAGCCTTTCTTCACATCAGGTTCATAAACTTGGTCATGACAACTCAGACACACGGCACTCATGCAGTCCCTTTACTCTCCTATCAAGAAGTATACGTTGGGTCCAAGTCATTATCAGATTTTCCCCATAAAGTTGGTCAAACATGCCAACTTGCACCTGAATGAAAGACCTACAAGGCAATGTGCATTGAGTGAAACGAGCAGCCACTTGAAGTGAAATGTTCTTGAGCGTGGGAAATCGGTCGCAATAGTCAATTACCTTCAAGCAGGCAGCATGTCCTTTAAAAATCAGCCTTTTGTGGAAAAACTAAATTTGAGAAACAAAGACTAGCAAAACAGCGAGCTGAAGCTCTGTAAAACGTCCAACATTTTATTTTGACAGTAGTCGGAGTAAGCTACCAACAGTGACAAGATGGCGCATACAGTTTTTTCTTTAGCAAAGAGGTTGATGGTCCTTCCGAAGGAATCAATTTGACTGGACAGACGTACGAATCACGCAGAGCCAAAGTTGTCCTTGGAGGCTGCCAAGTTTGATTGATAGCTCTGTAAATCCTCGAGACAGAGCGTCGACAAGTCAGTTGCCTACACGCGCCCTCCCAACACTATCTACCATGCCTTAGTAATCTGCCCCTCCCCTCTTTCTCCCGTACCCCAAACCCTTTACCCACCTGAATGGCATACAATATGTAAAGAAAACCAAAACCCAGTTAAAACCTGACCCCCCATTCCCTTCACCTCCCGCACAAGATTTTGGTGAAACAAAATTGTAAATGCATATTGTAATATTTGAATGGTAGTGGGTGGCATGCAGCTGTAAAAGAAAAATCCCCTGTATAGAACTCAACTTCAAATATTCAATATACTCAGTCGGAGTCCTGCACAACATCATTGTTTTGTGATGTGGGGAAAAAAAATGAAAACAGCAAGTTGGCAAGCGCACTGCTTAAACCCCCAAAGTTAACAACAGCAGTCTGGAGATAAAACAGCATCTCCTGGGGGCTGAGCTGTGCTAGGGAAGCGGCAGTGGTGCCCAGGGGGAGCCAGACCACTGTTTGTTTCTGAAGACGACACCACAGGCTTCTTTCTAAAGCGGCCCCAACTAATCAGAAGTGATCTGCTCACATGTGCCATGCGCTTTCCCCAAGGAAGCTGTTCTATAATAGAAAAAACAACAACAACACGGCAACAGAAAGAAATAACTCAAGGAGGTCCAAACACAATCAGAGAGATAAACATCCAACGAGGCTAACAATGGGCTGAAACACTGGACTGGTATGTAGACGAGTTCCTTTTTGTCTACACTCATTTTATTTCTATAAAAGCCAGCCACAGCTTTCCCTGTCAAACCCTACCGCAGGTCAAAAGGTGAACACGGTTTGAAGATTAAATTAACACCGGTAACAGCACACCGCGGTCATACAAAACAAATAACGAACAAAGCGAAACGAAAAAAAAACAAAAACACATTTAAGAGATAACTGTTGAATACACAAGGCGACGAGGTAGTCTGTGCCTTCCCGCCCTAACGAACGCGTGACAGCTTGATGGAGTAACAATGCGTGCGTGCGGTCGGTGTGTGTGTGGGTAACAGTCAAGCGAGAACAAGCGTGCGGGGGTTAAGTACACGTTTCTGGCCCGGCGGTTTTAGGAGGTACGTTGGTGTGAGCGCAGGCAGGTGAGGCCGCTGAATTAGCCATCTGCTAGGGGAGACGGCAGAACGATGCCCGCGCGAAGAGGATTTGGAGGGAGAGAGTGTGTGTGTGTTGGAACATGCCAGGATTTGGAAGGGTGGTGTGTGTGTGTGTGTGTGTGTTGGAACATGCCAGGATTTGGAGGGGTGGGCGGGTGGGAAGGGTGGGGGGGAGATTAGATTCCTTCTGTTGTATGCATGTTGGTGTCCTTCTGATTTTCATGGCGTAATAGACAGCTATAAATAATTGAGCTGCCTCCCACCACACACAGACTTGAGGGGTGTGTGTGTGTGTGTGTGTGTGTGTGTGTGTGTGTGTGTGTGCGCGCGTGTCCCAGAGCATCTCTAAGATAAGGAAGTTAAGTCAGACATGGGGAGAAAACCCCTCCGTGTTGATATATACACCTCTCTTTGTCTTTTGGTGGCAGCCATGACGTCATCATAATTGGGGTCCCTCTCTATGAATCCCCACCCCCCACAAACTCCCTCTCTCACTATTAATTAAAAGGAAGGCTTTTTGTGGCTCACACACACACACACACACACACACACACACACACACACACACGCGCACACACACGCGCGCGCGCGCGCACGCACGCACGCCCGCACGCACGGTGTGGCGTGAACTCTCATTTTTCCCGAGACTTTTAATGAGTGCAATAAATGTGACGCTCCTTTTTTTTTTTTTTGGGCCTATTTATACACTTTATGGCACAAATTGTGGCGTTGAAAGGGCATATATCAGACGAATGACAGATGAAGGACAGCTACAGCAGAGTCCTTCCATTAGACGATGCAAATAGCCAACTGTGGCCCAGGCAGTTAATTAGCCAAACGGGGCCTAATCGGGGGGTTCTGGAGCAGTGGCGGCACACCCTAGGTGACAAGCTAATAAGGAGGCGCATATGCAATAAGCAAAGTGTGGCAAAGCAGCTCTCATTGGCCTTCAGGCTTTGTCGGAGGGAAATAAGAGGGAATATTGAGGGGGGGGGGGGGGGGGGTGATTAAGCAAATTTTTTGAAACGGA